>NW_021011685.1:219864-234633 GCF_003987935.1 Bombyx mandarina | reverse complement strand
GAGCAGATCAACTCGCTAAGGAAGCCGCTCTGCTGTCGAAAAGGAGCCCACATTACGACCTGTGCCCCGTTTCATACGTCAAGCGAATCATCCGGGGTGGCTCGCTTGACGAATGGAACAGGCGATATCGGGATAGTGACAGAGCATCAGTCACCAAAATATTTTTTCCGGATGCAGTAGCGGCGTACAGCACTGTAAGGAAAATGAGGATAGCTGGGCACATTACCCAGTTCACTACGGGGCATGGAGGGTTCTCCGAATACTTGGCTAGGTTCAAGCGTAAGGGGGACCCCTCGTGTGCCTGTGAACCTGGCATGCCGGAAACTGTCGAACACCTGCTGACCAGTTGTCCCATTTTTGGAAAGCAAAGGTTCGAGCTAGAAAACAAAATAAATATAACTGTAAATAAGGAAAATTTGTGTAAATTGATAGTTGAAAAGAATGTTAAGGAACTGTTTATAGATTATGCTGTACAAATAGTAAAAGTAGTAAATAAGAAAAACAAAGAAGAAAACTATGTTATCACAATATCGTGAGTATATTGTAGAGTAGCATTAATGGAATAAGTTAAAATAAATAGTAGTTAAGTATAGCTTAAGATATAGTCAGTAAGAAAAATTGTATGTAAATTATTAAGTAGATTAAGAAATTGTAATAAAAGTAAACTGCCCATCCCAAAACATCCTAGACCCCAAGTTAAGTTTAGAATTAAAGTATGAATGAGAAGAACGAAAGTACGAGAGGGATAAATGATAGAACTGGAATGGTAATAGAGGACGGAATGCCTGAGAAGACCCTAGACTAAGTAACAAAAATGAAAGACCTTATGTCCAGCCTTCAAAGCTTTGCACCCTTGCAGAGAAAAGAGTGACAAAAAAAAAAAAAAAAATCTTACCTAACCTAACCTAACCTAACCCTAACCTAACCTAAACCTAACCTAAACCTAACCTAAACCTAACCTAAACCTAACCTAAACCTAACCTAAACCTAACCTAAACCTAACCTAAACCTAACCTAAACCTAACCTAAACCTAACCTAAACCTAACCTAAACCTAACCTAATCCTAACCTAAACCCAAGCCCTTGTAGAAGAACGACAACGATTGAAGGCATTTGGAGCTGATCTGAAGACCTTAAATATGATCCGAAGAAGGATGAGGTTAAATAACAAATAAAATAATAAAATAAAAAAAATCTTAAGAAAATAGAAATAAAACATCTTAAGAAAGGGAAAGTCGCAGGAAAGGACGCCATTTCAATTGAAACCATTAAGACATCTGGGGAGTATGGCGTTGAAATTTTCCTTTGTAATAAAATATAGCAGTCTGGAACTTAGCCTCAAGCCTAGGCTCATACTGTTTTTGTCCCGCTGCATAAGAGAGGCTCGACAAAAATTGCAGCAATTACCCTCTCATAGCGTTGCATGCAAGATATTGCTGCGCATCGTTGACGATCACCGTAAATCGTACCTCTCTAAAGAAATTGATCCTGAACAAGCCGGTTTTTGAAGGGTACATACGGGTACACGAGAACAAAATATATTAACCGTTCGACAGATCATCGAAAAATCCTCGGAATTCAACAAGCCTACGTACTTATGTTTTGTGGATTTCTCTAAGGCGTTTGATTCTGTCAAATGGCAAAAACTTTGGGAAACTCTTTTGACCATGGGTACCGGCAAACACTTGGTTCATCTGTTGAGGCGACTCTATGAGGAAGGAACAGCTTCAGTTAGAATAGATGACATTTTATCGCGTCACTTCCACACTAGCTCAGGAGTTCTATATCACCGCTCCTGTTCAATATAATATATACGGAGCTTATAATGACAATCACCCTCGAAAACTGATCGGATGGAATAACTATCGGAGGTCGGAAGATTTCAAATCTTAGTTATGCAGACGACATCACTTTAGTTGCGTCAGGTGTCAGCCAGACGGAAGAGCAACTCGACAGAGTGGAACGCGTCAGTCTTGATTTCGGACTTGGAATTAACCGCAACAAAACAAGTGTCATGATTGTCGACCGTGCTAATAATAACTCGCCAGAGGTCACAAAAATCGCGAACTGCGGTGTCGTACAATCATACATTTACTTGGTGCACTGATTTCGAACACTGCCGGGTGCGTTGATGAGATCAAGCGGCGTATGAATATTTCGAGGTCAGCCATGGACAGACTGAAGAAAATATGGGGGAATCGAAATATCACCAAAGCCACTAAGATCAGACTTGTAAGAGCACTGCTCTTCCCCGTTCTTCTTTATGCTGCCGAGACCTGGACATTAAGAGAAAGTGAGAAAAAGAGGATAGATGCTCTCGAAATGTGGTGCTGGACAAGAATGTTGCAAATATCGCGGACGGAGTTCAGAACGAATCAGTCAATTCTACAGGAACTTGGCATCAAGCAGCGACTATCCTCCATCGTTCAGGGTCGCATTCTTACTTTCTTCGGGCATGTGTCGCGGCGGGGTGACGACTCAGTTGAGCGCCTTGTGGTGCTGGGCATGATAGAGGGTACAAGACCGCGCAGCAGATCACCGTTACGATGGACCGACCAAATAAACGGTCCCGTTAACGAGTGCACAAGAAGGGCCACGGTACGCGAGGAATGGCGACGTCTGGTGAAGCGCACCACCCCCCGAAGTGATGACCACGACCACTCTGCCAAGAGTGCATGCGGCTGAGAAGAAAAAAACCTAAACATAAGCCCTGAGAATATTCTCGATATACGGCCGTTTTCAATAACCTATCTATCCGGAGTTTAGGTTACTAAAGATAGACAAAATCTATCCTTTTATCCTTACTAAGACTTGTGTTTCAAGAGCCTATCGACGGATAGCAGCTCCTATCGAATCTACCTATCTATCGTTGGGATGACGGATAGCCTACTANCAGTCAATTCTACAGGAACTTGGCATCAAGCAGCGACTATCCTCCATCGTTCAGGGTCGCATTCTTACTTTCTTCGGGCATGTGTCGCGGCGGGGTGACGACTCAGTTGAGCGCCTTGTGGTGCTGGGCATGATAGAGGGTACAAGACCGCGCAGCAGATCACCGTTACGATGGACCGACCAAATAAACGGTCCCGTTAACGAGTGCACAAGAAGGGCCACGGTACGCGAGGAATGGCGACGTCTGGTGAAGCGCACCACCCCCCGAAGTGATGACCACGACCACTCTGCCAAGAGTGCATGCGGCTGAGAAGAAAAAAACCTAAACATAAGCCCTGAGAATATTCTCGATATACGGCCGTTTTCAATAACCTATCTATCCGGAGTTTAGGTTACTAAAGATAGACAAAATCTATCCTTTTATCCTTACTAAGACTTGTGTTTCAAGAGCCTATCGACGGATAGCAGCTCCTATCGAATCTACCTATCTATCGTTGGGATGACGGATAGCCTACTAAAGATAGGACGCTCATACAAATCGTGCTTACTGCCGTTTCAATATGAGTTTTAAGTAACTCTCGGATAGGCGACGCTATCTCTAGTAAGGGCATTCACTTATCTGTCAAAATCGGCCGGTTACATGCTTATTTTTTTAAAGTAAATCGCTATAATTTAATTAGTGTTTCTCTTCGTAATGGCATATTGTAGCAGTTATGAATTGGAATTGAATTGATAGTTTGATGATATGGAATTATTTCAAATGATGATGGATTGCGATGCAGATAGTGGTAGTGATAGTATCATAGGATTCATTTAATGTGATGAATTCATTTTCTTTCATGGTAGCTCTTTAATTATACACGCTTAGAAATTAATTATACACAGAATTATAAACGAAAGTTTTAAAAGCGTTTTGGAAGCAATTCACCATCGAGTAAACAATAGAAAGACAAACAAAAGAAACTGACCACTGCTCATTGGCAAACGGGCAGTCAAAACGCTGCGTTTCATAATTTCGCCTAGGATAAAAATAACAATACGTCCAATTAAAAAAAAACTCATATGTTTTTATTACTTTTTATTATAAACAAATGTATTTATGATGGTCTACGATATGCTGGTTAAATTACAGTTATAATTTAGAATAAAATAAAATAAGTCTTGAACCTGATGTTGTTTCGTATTTGCAGTAGAACGAAACGTATCAAGAGGCTCGGATAGATCAGAGGTTAAAGATAGATAGCACTTACTCGTGATTGTGAAACGCAAACGATCTTACTGATAAATGCCCACTGAGTTTCTCGCCGGATCTTCTCAGTGGGTCACGCTTCCGATCCGGTGGTAGATTCTGCGAAGCACTGCTGTTGCTAGGGCCAGTATTAACAACACTCCGGTTTGAGCCCCGTGAGCGCACCTACATGTTAGGGCGAAGCTGAAATAGCATCTCAAGGCTATCAGCATAGGTAGAAAAAAAATGATAATCGAAGGCAATACGAGTCTAGAACATTTACGAATGTTTTAGTTCTAATAAACCACGTAATTTTCTATAACAATTTTATTAGGTCCGGGATACAAATGCAAACTGCAGCAGCACGGTGACGTAGGTAGTGGCGAGGTCCATGAACCGCAGCGTGAGAGCGGCCCCCGCGGCCAGCAGCCCCCAGCCGCGCTCTCGGCTGAACGCCGCGCGACTCACGCGACACACGTTCTTGTACAGACGTTTCTCTTCACCTGCAAAATATAATTATTATGAAATTGTTANTAGTGGCGAGGTCCATGAACCGCAGCGTGAGAGCGGCCCCCGCGGCCAGCAGCCCCCAGCCGCGCTCTCGGCTGAACGCCGCGCGACTCACGCGACACACGTTCTTGTACAGACGTTTCTCTTCACCTGCAAAATATAATTATTATGAAATTGTTAAACAAAATAAATTCGCTATCGGGACGATTCGTGATGTGACGAATCGCACTATAGTACATGTCCCTCGATGACAAATGTGAATATCTTTGAAAGGAATTGAATTGAATAGAGAATATTGACCCTACAAACCCAACATGTTATCCGTATAACATCGCGCTCCGTCCGAGCACTATAGACCTGGCACTGCTTAGGAACGTAACTCTGCGCTAGCGTTCCATCGAGGCATTGTCAGAACTCGACTCAGACCACCGATCTGTCGTTATGCAGCTCGGTGGCCCCCATAACCCAGACATAGTCACGAGGACCATGATGGATTGGAAGAAGATGAGCACCAACTTAGCAGAAGCCGCTCCACCAATCCTCCCCTAATACCCTACGGATTCAAATATATCCCCCGAGGACACTGTCGAATCCATAAACATCCTGACAGAACACGCCTGACAGAACACATATCTGCCGCGATAATAAGATCTTCCAAAGAAGTCGATGTGGAGGACTGCTTCCACCGCATCAGACTCTTCCCCGAGCTTAGGAATCTCTTAAGAGTTAGAATCGCGGCAATCCGGGCTTACGATTGATATCCCACGGAATCAAACCGGATTCGGATGCGTCGTCTACAGCGGGAAATCAAATCCCGTCTAAATGACGCCCGAAATGAGAAATGGGATAGTTATTTAGAAGAACTCGCGTCCTCTCACCAAGGATACTGGCGACTAGCTAGGACTCTCAAGTCCGAAACTATCATTACTATACCTCCCCTCGTACGCCCTTCAGGCCAACCACCGGCATACGCTGACGATTACAAGGCAGAGCTACTGGCCGATGCACTGCAAGAGCAAGACCACTAGTACTCAAACCGCGGACCCCGAACACACCGAGTTAATCGACAGGGAGGTCGAACACAGAGTTTCCCTGCCGCCCTCGGATGCTTTCCGCCCCATTACCACAAACGAAGTTGAGGAAGCGATCTACAACCTTCAACCTAGGAAGGAAGGGAAAATTTTACCAGTCCAACTGATATCAATGATGTCTACCATTTGAAATGCCACTATAACGAACTGTTAACGAACTGGAAAGAAGCGGATGCTATCGGTATACATAAACCGGGCAAACCGAAACATGAAACCGCTAGTTGCCGTCCGATTAGTCTCCTCCCAGCGATAGGCAAAATATACGAACGACTCCTTCGGAAACGCCTCTGGGACTTCATTACCGAAAAGAAAATATTAATCGACGAGCAGTTTGGGCTCCGCGCCAAGCACTCGTACGTTCAACAAGTGCACCGCCTCAAGGAGCACATCTTAATAGGGCTAAATAGGCGGAAACCAATCCCCACCGGAGCCCTCTTCTTCGATATCACAAAGGCGTTCGACAAAGTCTGGCATAACTGTTTGATTTACAAACGGCACAACATGAGAGTGCCAGACATACTCGTGCTCATCATACCAGACTTCTTGTCGAACCGTTCGTTTCGATATCGAGTAGAGGGAACTCGCTCTCGTCTCCGTCATCTGACGGCCGGAGTCCCGGAGACTCCGCGCTCTCCCCGTTATTATTTAGTTGGTATATCAATGATATACCGCGGTCTCTGGAGACCCATCTAGCGCTCTTCGCCGATGACACGGCGATCTACTGCTTGTGTAGGAAGAAGTCGCTGTTGCGTCAGCGCCTCCAAATTGCAGCAGCCATCATGGGACAGTGGTTCCGGAGGTGGCGCATTGACATCAATCCCATGAAATGCACAGCCGTGCTCTTTAAAAGGGTTCGCCCTGCGAATACCACTTCGAGCAGCCCGCTCCCGAATAGGCGCGTTAATACCTCCGCCATTCGCCCCATCACTCTCTTTGGCCAGCCCATACCGTGGGCCTCAAAGGTCAAATATATAGGCGTCACCTTCGACAGAGGGATGACATTCCGTCCCCATATTAAAACGGTACGCGACCGTGCCGCCTTCATATTAGGACGTCTGTACCCTATGCTTTGCAAGTTTGCTTAAATTAAAAATCCATAAGATTTATATAAATGAGTTAGTTACGGCATCGCGTGGTGGAGGCGCGCTGCGTCTGGCAGGCGGCGACGGCCTGCTCCGCCGCGAGGTAGAACTTTTCGCACTCCACGTTGTGAAGCGTCATTATTATCATGTTCTTGATCGTCCACGTGAAGATTGAAACGATCATCATCAGCTGCTCGCTCTGAACAGAAACATTAAACGTTGACGCCCCGCATACCTCTACTATACCTCTACTAGCCAGCGAGCGAGCGACTGCAGAGCACGTACGAGATACTCACAAAACGTCCGGATCTACGGATGGACTTGCAGATCTGTATCGCGACCTGTACGTACAGCAGGCCGTGCAAGAACGTTTCCAATACATAGTACGTGATCTGCAAATTAAATACGTACATTTATGTAGCTACATATAATATATTATTTGATGCCGTGAAAATATGTGAATGAGCGACGTCCAACTCCGTGAATGAGCCGAGACGGTGCTCGTCGCTTGCCAGTTGACGCACTCACTACAGAGTCTGTTCTGCAGAAGGACACTCTGAGCGAAGGAATTGAACCGACGCGCGGAACCTACGCACTCTCAGCCCGACCCATCACAAATTACTTACAATTTTTTTAAAAAGAGTTGTGTAGACCTCGTACTCTTGCAAAATATCCAAATAAGCCGTGAACATGTTGTGGTGCACTGGATTGAACGCCTTCTCGTTAATTTTACGCGTCCAGAGCTGAAGGTAGCACCGGAGCAGGGCCAGCATCCTCGTCGCGTAAAGTACGTTCACGTCGATGCAGAAGAGCAGCAACAAGTACAGGGTGTCGGGCAACGACTGCTTCAGCACCACCACGTTGAGCAGCCCCACGACGGCGAGGTACAGGGCCGTCACCGCCGCCAGGTACGCCCAGTTGCTCCGAGCGAACTGCTCCTGCTCCCGCTGGTAGCGTCGCAGGACGGTCTGGAGCCGCTGCAGCCGACACACGAACTCCACGTTGCTCTTGCTGTTGACCACGTTGCAGATCAAGCTGAGCGAGTAGTTGATCACGAACGAGACCAAGTCGGAGTACAAAGTGAAGAGGTGGAGGGAGGAGAGCCGCGTCCTGTGTAGGATCGCGTTGCGGTAGACGGAGATGGACGTGAACAAACAGAAGCCGAGGAGCGAGTAGAGGTAGGCGAGCGGTCCGTCGGGCGAGACCAGCCCGCGGCGGATGCTGTACATCGGTATGAACGACACGTACTGCACCAAGGTGAACGGAAGCAGGAGCCGCTCGAGGCTGCTGTCCACCTGGCACCGCGCCTCCGTGTCGTCCTTATCTGCAGCTGTCGTCTTTTCAGATGGAAAGCTGGGTGAATGTTTTTCGTTGCAAAGGTCGCTGCGTGACGTCAACATCTTTACCGTCGGCTCGTATACAGTGGAGACGGTTTGAGTGTCGATCCAGCAATACGTAATGTGTGTACGTATATGTGCGCCTGTACCGGATCGTTATACTAATGATCTCGGCTGTAACATGTAATGACAGTACGAGGCACGCCCAGCGGCGGTGTGCTCGACACCTTATAATCAAAAATTAATCAGCACTCGTTCTAATGTAGCCAACTTTACTTAATTATGAACTAGACGCACGGAGTCGCACTGGCGACTGCGCGACCGTGCCCAGTGCGAGGGTCGTGCAGCAACGACAGCATTCATCNGTTATACTAATGATCTCGGCTGTAACATGTAATGACAGTACGAGGCACGCCCAGCGGCGGTGTGCTCGACACCTTATAATCAAAAATTAATCAGCACTCGTTCTAATGTAGCCAACTTTACTTAATTATGAACTAGACGCACGGAGTCGCACTGGCGACTGCGCGACCGTGCCCAGTGCGAGGGTCGTGCAGCAACGACAGCATTCATCTCAGTATTCAGTGTGGTATATCGGTCGGCACTGCTCTAATTATAAGCTTTAGCGTCATGTTCATACAGACTAAAACGATACTGGAGTTTACACTCTATGCTTCGGTTCAGATGCAGTCCAAATGCTAGAAAGTGCTGAGCTACGTGCAGTGTATTATTGTCCTGCGCTGAGCTTGGCTGACGACAACATGACGTTGAGTCAGCAGCGAGTTTGCGTCGAGAGGCTTTGATAGCATTCAATAGTCGTGCATTTAATATATTAGTCTCTTAAAGATTCTTGTAGTGATGGCAGGCCTACGTCACTCCATGTACTTTACGCGCTATAGTTACCTACCGCCCGGCCCCGCGGTCTCGGGCCGTTTGCGGACCAAATTCAATGGGGTTTTCACAAGCGAAGCGAACGCACGTTGTTCAATTTTATTCGTTCTATTCGTTTGTACGCGCCGCGTACCTACGATGCCGTCTGGTGCCTTATATGCAGTAGATGGGTGCAAGTCAACTAAAAGAAGGGATAAACACCTAGCATTTTTCCATTTACCTGTCAATGAAGAAAGATAAGTGATAAACTATTACTATTTTTTGTCGTTTCGTATATTATTTATAATAGGTAGGTATAATAATGAATTGATTATTGAATTGATTAGCAGGCCCGATTTAGCAAGGCCAGACACCAAGTGAAGAAGTCATTATGTGTGTTGTCTTCATTTTGAAAAGTCGGTGATTATTTATAAACCTCAATTACGACCTGACGCTTTGCCTACAAAACTGCTGCCATAGGCAAAGCTTGAACTAGTAACTAGGCACTTGAAGTAGGTGGTAGACCAACTAGTTCAAGTGCCAGTACTAAACCAGAATCTAAGGAAATATCGACACAAACCAAATATTCAAATATTAATATATTATCAGCCATTACCATCAAAGGCGCTGATACAAAATCGGAGTCGGTACAGACATCTCATAACAGTCAAACTGAACAAACTCAGACATCAACTGCACCTTCATCTAATACACCAAGAAAAAGAAGACTTAATAAAGAATTGAAAGTGTCGGAACTAAAAAGAAGACAACTTCAGAATGATTTGGATAAAATAAAGCAAAAAGTTCAATAAAAATAAAAATTATTTTACCTATACACTGACCTCTATAATGTTTTACATGTATTACACAGTCAGCACCAATTTAAAAATAAATAAATAAATTATAAACGATACAGTTTTAAACTAGCACCTTATAGTAAGAACACATTCATAGTTCTCAATAAAATAGTTATTTATGTTAATTTAATTTTATCGAAGAGGCAGCCCTGCGATACCTGTGGGATCGCGCGGTGCGAAGCAATCACAATTGTACGCTTGAGTATTTAGGCACATTTCAGCATGCAGCGGTTGCTGACGCGAAAGAGTAGGCTATTGTAGCAGTAGGTATTGGGGTATTGGTAATTTTCTACAGAGTGAAGTATCTGTTCTTTATTTAGTAATCTGTGATGACGATTTAACCTCAAGAGAGGAACGATCGGAACTATTTGTCGCAGTTGGTTTTTTATTTATTTATTAGAAATCCCAGTATTTCTGCAGCAATTAGGATATGTCAACATATATTATATGTAGGCAGCGACTTGGCTATGCCCCTGTCATTGCTGACGTCCATGAACGATGGTAACCACTCACCATCAAGTGGGTCGTATGGCAATAATATATATATATATATACCTACTAGCTGACCCGGCAGACTTCGTAGTGCCTCAATCGATAAATAAAAGACCGACGGGGAACACATCAAAGGAAAAACAAAATTGTTATTTTTATTTAATTCCGAGCATTTTCATATTAATCTACCTTGTAAACCTTCTCTGGACTTCCACAAATAATTCAAGACCAAAATTAGCCAAATCGGTTCAGCCGTTCTAGAGTTTTAGCGAGACTAACGAACAACAATTCATTTTTAACTAGTCAGGTCATAAGTATTGTCACACAGTAAAAACTTTTCTTTTAGAATGCTGGCCACAAAAAAGTTTATTGAATTCGAACTTCGAATTGTTCATGAAAATAAAAATGTATACTTTTAGAAGTTTACTCATTTTTAAATATGGAGTGGACGCTTAAAGAAGACCGTGTTGCAGTATTGCGTTGCATCGTTGCGGTTACGCGCCAATTCAAATTTTTAACATACTGAAAAATTTGAATATAACCAAAAGATTCGTTTATCGTACCATCAAACGATACAATGAAGACTCTAGTGTAGATGACAGGTCAAGAAGTGGTCGCCCTCGGTCTGTTAGGACTCCAGCAGTGATAAAAGCTGTGAAGGCGCGAATTCAAAGAAATCCCAAACGTAAGCAGAAACTGTTGGCCCTTCAGATGGGGTTAAGCAGAACCACGGTGAAAAGGGTGTTAAATGAAGACTTAGGGCTTCGGGCATATCGAAGAAAAACAGGACATCGTTTGAATGCTCGTCTAATGGACCTGAGACTGAAGAGATGCCGCGCTTTGTTGAAGCGGTACGCGGGAAAAAAATATCGGGAAATTCTTTTTTCGGATGAAAAAATTTTTACCGTAGAAGAGAGCTACAACAAACAAAATGATAAGGTGTACGCACACAGTAGTGAAGAAGCGAGCAACCGTATTCCGCGTGTCCAACGAGGTCATTTTCCATCCTCGCTCATGGTATGGTTGGGAGTTTCTTATTGGGGCTTAACAGAGGTACATTTTTGTGAGAAAGGTGTAAAAACGAATGCAGTTGTGTATCAAAATACAGTCCTGACGAACCTTGTGGAACCTGTTTCTCATACCATGTTCAATAACAGGCACTGGGTATTCCAACAAGATTCGGCGCCAGCTCATAGAGCGAAGAGCACACAAGACTGGCTGGCGGCGCGTGAAATCGACTTCATCCGGCACGAAGACTGGCCCTCCTCCAGTCCAGATTTGAATCCGTTAGATTACAAGATATGGCAACACTTGGAGGAAAAGGCGTGCTCAAAGCCTCATCCCAATTTGGAGTCACTCAAGACATCCTTGATTAAGGCAGCCGCCGATATTGACATGGACCTCGTTCGTGCTGCGATAGACGACTGGCCGCGCAGATTGAAGGCCTGTATTCAAAATCACGGAGGTCATTTTGAATAAACTTTAGTGTCATAAGAATCTATGTTTTGTTAAGTTCATTTTGGTATATGAATGGTTACATAATGAATAAACTTGTTTCAATTATTTTACATTCAACATGTGACAGAATTTATGACCTGACTATGTATACAGTTTATTATCTTTATTTATATTATCTAATGATGTACATATTTAATTTAATCTTATTTATATATGTATCTTCATATATTCTCTAACTTTCCTAATCTCTCCCTTGCGAATCCGTTAAAAAAAAAAGAATTTTTTTATTACGTATTTCCCAAGCTTTTATTATGCTTTGTGGCAAATGCGCAAGCCGCGCGAGCCAAAATCAAACAGAAGAAGAAGATATAAAATTCTCGTGTCACGGTGTGCCTGATTGAACTCCTCCGAAACGGCTCAACAGATTTTCGTGAATTTTAGCGTGTATATCGGCCAGGGTGGAGACTCGAACAATATTATTTTTCATCCCCCTAAATGTTAAGGGTGGTCCACCCCTAATTTTTTTTATTTATTTTTTAGACATAGTTTTGTTTTTTATTTTTTTATAATACAGCATACAAAAATACATACAGCCCTAAATTTTCACCCCTCTACGATCAACCCCTATTTTTTATTTGTTAATTATAAACTTTAATTTTTTTAGCAAGATTTTTTATTTTATTTTGTAATGACTTCAAATAAAAAAATTCATATTACTCTCAATTTTCACTCTTATACGATCAACCCTTATTTTTCCATCCCGATTTTTATTTTTTTTATTCTATGCACAGATCCGCAATAAGGTTGCAAGATGGCAATCAAATATTATAACTGTAGTATGATCAATTCTTATTCAGAGTTTATAATTTCAATTTCCTTTAATTATGTTTTTTTTTAAATTCAATTTGATCTCCCACCCTCGCCGGTCGACTACTGATCAACTATCAATCGATCAGTTATCCCCGCCAGGTGTCACCACTCATCCAACAAACATCATGTAGTAGGGATGAGGATGAAGCCGGTCTCCTGTCTTACTCACTATACATTTTTCAGCCATGTTTTTTTGGTTTTATTTGTGTATTAATCGTAGCTTGCCAGCCATGTCTTTTTGGTTTTATTTGTGTATCAATAGTATGTTCAGTAGGTCTGAGAATCGGCTACTATCTATTTTTCATACCCCTAAGTGATAAGGGTTGTCCACCCCAAACATTATTTTTTATTTTTTGGATATATATTTTTTTGTTATAATGAAGTATTGTGTTTGAATGAGGTTTTTTTCTTTTCTACACTAGAATTTCCTAGAAATCTTATTTAAGGCAACACAACGTTTGCCGGGTCAGCTAGTAATATTATAATAATATAAGGTAGGAAACAAAAATTTCAAAAAACAAAAATAATATATTACACCAAAACAATTATTATTAGTTAATAACAATATATCGAATGACATTAGCAAATCCATTGTAAAAGCTGCTAATATTACTCTTGGTCGTACAAAAGGTCGTAGAATAAGCAATAAAGAGACTTGGTGGTGGACAAAAGCAGTACAAAATGCAATTCAAAGAAAAAGATATTCCTTTAAGACCTGGCAGTCGACCCAAACTTCTGAAGGCAAAGAAAGATATAAAATAATAAAGAAGGAGACTAAGAAAATAGTGGCAGTGGAGCGCGCAGATTCCTTAAAGACCATGTACGAGCAACTGGAAACAGAAGAAGGTCAAAAATGTATATTTAAGCTCGCTAAACAGCATTGTCGGAATGCGAGGGATCCCACTAAATGTAGGACTGTTAAAGATCCAAATAGTGAGCTATTGTATATGGATAATGATGTACTATCAGCTTGACATCGATATTATGAACAGCTATTGAACCCTACTCAAGCTGCTATACATCTCACAAACGTGGGCAGGAACATTAATTGGACTTATACCTCCAGTACGTCCCAATCAGGTTAAAATGGCGCTAGAAAAGATGGCCAACAAGAAAGCCACGGGTCCTGACGGTATTCCAGTGGAAGCTTGGAAGTGCCTTCCCGAAAATCGAATCGTAACGCTCATCAAACTCTTCAACTGTGTGTTGCGCTCTTCCAAAATGCCAGTGGCGCGGAGATTGAGCACCATAGTTCCTATTTAATTTTATAAGGGGAAGGGCAGTAAATATGAATGTAACAACTATCGCGGGATCAAGCTGTTAAGCCACACTATGAAACTGTATGAAATACTTCCGCCTAAGATCAGAGTGTTCACTATCCAAAAATAACTATGGCTTTATGCAGGGCTTATCTAGCACCGATCCTATGTTTTGCTCTAAATACGATCGCTGAGGAGTATCGTGCGAAACTTCGGCCATTGTAGGTCACATTCTTGGACATGGAAAAGGCATTTGACCGTGTGCCAAGAGATACGATCTGTAGGCTTAGTGCGAGTTTCAAAAATGGAATCGAATGACTCGCATCGAGCGTACGCTCTTCACGGTGAAACGTGCGGAGCTCTGAGTGCGAGTTACTCGATTTGCAGGACGTTTATTCATCTTGAAAAGCGATATTTTTTTCTTTTATATTGGTAGCACGCAAGGTTTTTTTTAAGGCGTTTAATTGAAATGCCAAGCTTTCTAACGATATTTATAATTAGTTGAGTAATGGGTAATGTACCTGTGCTTAGTGCGAGTTTTTTTAATTACTCAGTCGATGTTAATGTTATGTTTAATTTGTGTGAGGTTGTATCAGTGCCACCTAGTGGTAAGCTTATGAATCTCATTTTGTGGGAGCGAGAAGGTTTGTTTATGTTGCTGTCTCATGTATCGAATAGCTTTATCGAAGTGAGCCTCTCGATTATTGTATGTGCGAGTGCGAGTTGCAAATTAATGGATTTTGAGAGTATTTCTTCACTTTCAAGCAAGTTAAGTAGTCACTAAAAATTTTGCCGTGAAACCAATACAATATCAAGATTTTTT
>NW_021011685.1:43311-211617 GCF_003987935.1 Bombyx mandarina | reverse complement strand
TTATCGTCACTCGATATAGGTGGCATGAGTTACTCTCACTAGATGGAAGTAATTGTAACGATAGTTTGTGGTTGATACAGAATACTGATGAAATACTGCTCAGATTGAGTTGTTTTGTAATAACTCGGGTTTCTAATGCTTATTGAGCATTAATGAAATTTTTCAGTTGTATAGTGTATCACTAATAATTGGGTAATTAAGTTATCTACTCACACAGGTTAACATGGTCTGTTAAAGATCTTGTTGAGAGCTAACGTTATGGTTTGTAATGAAAGGAATCCCAATCCTCAATCGTGAATGTATCAGGATTGGCCGAGACGAAACCTGTTTGATATTGCAAAAGGTAGTTTTTCTTGCAGGAGCGTCACACAGGGACGTGTGACATGTCAGAATGGCCGTGTCGTGGATAACGACTTTTAGTTGTCGTGGATAACGACTTTTAGTAATATTAAGACGGTGGTTTTGATTATTATTTTAAATGATGAGATGTTGTTTTGATAAATATCACAAAATGAAGGGTAGACTACGTAACGCCACAGTATAAAATGGCGGTACGTGGACAGAGTCGTGGCATTCCGTGTCAGACAGTCATTCCGTCCGTCTCAGTCAGTCGGTCTGTCGGTATGTGCAACGAAACTGTCGGTTTATCCTGTCAATGTGAAAGTTGTGTGTGTTGAGTTTCAATAATTATTACTGAAAAGTTTTATTGACTAAACTGAGTTCAATCGACTACGAGTGCTCAGCCATCCCTGACGTGAGCCGACATATATATATTATATTTTAATATTATATACATTATACATTACACATTACACATTACAAACATTATATATATATATAATGTTGGAACAGGAAGGGACTCAGTACTGAACCTTGATGCAGACCTTCTGCAACTGCTATAGGTTTTGCCTGACCCACTAATGTTCGTACCATTGACCTCCCATCCCGGTACATGTCGACTATGACGTGCCCGTGTTATATATATAATTATTAGCTACCCCACCCTTCAAACCGAAACGCATTAACTGCTTCACGGCAGAAATAGGCAGGGCGGTGAACCTACCCGTGCGGACTCACAAGAGGTCCTACCACCAGTGATTACGCAAATTATAATTTAATGCAACAACATTCAACACCGAATAGCCACCGCGTGGCTAAAATGGCGAGAAGTAAGTGGTGTCACCTGCGATAGGAGGATGGTCCTTAAACTCAAGGGTTATAATCTATAAGGCCTGTTTTTATGTATGGAAGCGAAACATGGGCGGCAACCAAAAGGAATGTGCATACCATTCAAGTTGCTGATGAAGATGCTTAGGTGGATGTGCGGCGTGACCAGGCTCAATAAAATCCGCAACGAGTACGTGCGTGGAAGCCTCGGTGTACGGGACATCGCCGACAAGATGCAGGAGAGTAGGCTGAGATGATATGGTCACGTGAAAAGGAAGCCACCTGACTACGTCGGAAATTTAGCACTACTGCTCAACCTCCCCGGTCGGAGACCTAAAGGTAGACCCAAGACAAGGTGGAAGGATGTCGTGCTGAAGGACAAAAGGGAATGCAATGTTGCCGACGAGGATGTCGAAGACAGAGAGAAGTCGAGGAGTAAAGTGAAGTAAGCTGATCCCGCCACCATGTGGGATAAATAGCTGGGAAGAGAGAGTATGTAGAAAGCTTACTTTTTGTTCCCTGGGCGATTCACTTTTTTGGGTTATCTAGTCGTTCTGGGAGTTTGAGTAGGTAGGTTTGAAATTTTATGCGACCGCGATGTCATATTTCTGCAAATAAAATAATAACTGTATCTATTTGATTTAATTATTTCCTTGAACATTAATTCACACATACTTAACCTATAAATAGAACAATTTACTGATTGTTAAACAAACCAAACTCGAGATTATGGACCCAATTCATAATTTGATTAAATATTTTGCATCATGTAAAGGACTTACCTTAAATGTAAACACAATTCCTGTATCCAATTTTGTGGAAAAAAAAATGATTTTGAGATAAACATAGAAAAAACTGAATTTTGTTGTAAAATAAGGACCTAATTTGTTTTAATTCAGCCTGTCTAGTATTAAAAAATATTGCAATACTTACCCGATAATTTGCATTATAAATGCACAATTTCAATTTGGACAATGCGTCAGCGGTCCGGCTTCGTAAAATATTGGCGCTGTACTGGCTGGGCCTCTCTAGGAGGAAGAGGCAGACGCGCGAGAGGGTAGTGTGAAAAGGGCACAGTTACAGTATTCATTAAAATATTGTTTCCTATCTCTTTCTGTGAAAGCCAAGTGGTAGAACAGTTGATATTAAGCCTATATAACGCAAAAAGTCAAAACCTCAAAATTTCGAATTGTGCCCATTTAATACTAAGGGAGCGATCTATTTATGTTTGATTATTTTATTTGTATATTTGATTTCCTTATTGTTTACCCTAATATTTTGATTGGTTGATTGATATTTATTTTAATTATTTTTTTAGTTTGAGAAGTTTTTTTTTAATGCTTACATGGGTATACGAGCTGCCCCAGTCCACCTGGTGTTAAGTGGTTGCTGGAGCCCATAGACATCTACAACGTAAATGCGCCACCCACCTTGAGATATAAGTTCTAAGGTCTCAGTATAGTTACAACGGCCACCCCACCCTCCAAACCGAAACGCATTACTGCTTTACGGCAGAAATAGGCGGGGTGGTAGTGTCTAACTGTCTACCCGTGCGGACTCACCTCCTACCACCAGAGGTCCTACCACCAGTAATTAATTGCGCAAATTATAATTTTGCGGGTTTGATTTTTATTACACGATGTTATTCCTTCACCGTGGAAGTCAATCGTGAATACTTCGTCGTATACGAACGCACCGGACGGCGTATCCTTTAGGCCACGACGACTTCGAATCGATTGGGTTGAATCGATTTTTGACATTTGATATTAAAAGTAGATAAATAAGTTAATTTTTTTCACTCAATCTCACATTCGTGCCGTTTATGATATTCACGGGCACTAATACTGAGTTTGCGCTGAGGGAACTACTTTTAGGGACACATCTACGATCAGTATCCACACGTCCACATATAAAAGGGCCACATATCCTAATTGGACTGTACGCAAATAGGTACTAAGTACTATTATCTCCCTTTAGCTGCCAAATAATACTAATGAAACTTTTTTTCATTAATTTTATTGAACTTAAATGCAGTTGTAATCATAATATTTAATATTAAACAATCGTACGACATCATACAGGTAATAATAGCATTAATAAAAAGTAATAAATAATAATAATAATAGCCTACGGGATAATTGTCAAGCGCTCTCGTGTCTACCTACCTACCTAACTAATTTTAATAACAATAATATTAGACTTTGTTATTTTTTAAATAATAGACCAACCGCCCGAGATTGTACCTGATCTCCTTCGGGGCGGTGCGGGGCGGGGGTCGCAGGGGGCTGGTTGTTGTCCCGGTACTGAGCTTGACGGAGGCGATGCCGACTCATTACGTCAAGTGCACAAATGTTGTTGTATGAACAGAGGGTGTATAAACTACAGAAGGATTGGATTCACATGCAATATTAGCACTCGAAGGATAATTATAACCAATATTGAGAAATGTTTGCGGAGCGCGGTAGTCTTGTATGGTTTTTAATACACTACCGTCTACAAGTTTGGAAGCACACCTGCTTTTATACAAAGCAAAAAAAAAAGAACATCGCGACACTTCGTAGTGAAAAATTATATAGAAAATATTTGTTGCCACAATTTAAGATTGTTTACACAAATACAATAGGATTATACCACATGTTCAAGTTTTAACAAAATATTCTTTGATTTTGACGAAACACGTGTTTATCCGGCTGCTTTTATTTTTATGCAAGTGTAGTTTTATTTTAACATTATGCTATGATCCTAAGCGGTCGTCTAAATTTTTGGAACAAGAAAATAAAATAAGAAATTAAAATATTTAAAAAAATTTGCAACGTCTATTTTCATGACCTGACCTTTCTTGAATCGTCCCATTGAACTTTCTGTCTTCTGAACTTTCTCATTGAACTTGTTTGGGAAGAACTCGACAGAAGTGTAACAAATGGATCGTCAACTAATTCAGAACATTTGTGTCCATTATTGCAGAGCGAGCAGAAAAACATAAATGAATATTTCAAGAAATTAATTAATAGAATGCCTAGAGGATGTTAAAAGAAAAAGTGAATATTCATATACTGTGTTAGATTATTTTGTTTAATTATTAAGATATCTGAAATGGATTATGGGAAGATGGAATATACCTGCACTTGGGCACTTTCACAGATGTTTGGCATTTATTGGTTAGCCACCGTAGTTACATGATCCAACTTGAAGTAACACTAAACCAACAAAATAATAGTTATCATAACTTTCCTCTCGCGTTTCCGCCAAAATCAGTTCCGGACACGAACGCTAATCAACTTCTTAATTACTGACATTGGTCAGTAATTAAGTAATTAGTACATCGGGTAAGCCGGTATGTAATTATTATGTACTTCAAGTACATCACAAGGATGTCGCGTTTATTGAATTATCAAATATAAAAAGTGGTTTTAGCGCCCGTCGGTTCGCCAGACAAGTATCCCGGCAGCTGGCGGTCACACAATCTCTTTCATCTCTCTTCTGTATCCATTCGCTCAACTTGTGATAGTTCAGTGGCGGGGCTGGAGGCAGCTGCCCGCGGGCGCCGCGGCCGGGGCGGCTTGCTTATTCACTACTTAACTTACATGGTAATGTTTTGTTCTCATTTATCACAATCGAAGATGGTCGTTGGTCGACATTTACTTTCAGAATTCGTTCTAATACTAAGGGTGACTAGGTTATCTTAGCGGTACTGATATTGTTCGTAGAGTCAGTTGTTACATTATTTAGTTCCGCGTAGTCCGGGGGCGACGCCGCAGCGTCCCCCGGGACTCCGGCCCTGTTGTGATGTGTGAGTGATATGTGTGCCTACATATGTCGGAACATATTTTGACTGCCGTTTAGTCAAATGCATTAATTTTTTAATTATTTGATACCCGAGATTTATTGCTTCGTTTAGCTATATATTCTTTAAGTTTTTGTTTTAAAATAAGCGACCGTCGACCGGCGTTTCACAAACCACAGTACGTAGAGGCGCGAAATATAGTAATGATTAGTATATCCATAATTTAAGATCAAAAGATATTGAAAAAAAATGTAGTGGGGATCCCCACCAGGACCGGGCGGGGCGCCTGGTCCAGTTGAACGCTGACGTAACCGCGGATCGCATGTAGTCTAGCCTGTAATAAAGCCTCAGCTGGTTGAGATAAAGCAGTAGGTTGGCTGCGCTGTGACGTCACACGCCGTGGTCCAGGTCGGCGTGGTCCCGGGGCGACCGGCAGCCGAGCAGCTCCAAGCAGTTGGCGAGCGGGCCGCGGCTGAAGGGCGAGCGGCCGCCGCGCGCCTGGAAGTGCTTGTAGCGGCCGCGGTTCAGCTGCTCGTTGGTGGTCATGCCGAGGCACACCACCAGGTACATCTGGAAGCCGGTCAGCACCGTCACCCAGAACAGGTGGAACGCGGCATTGAGCATCACCCACGAGATCCAGCCGTTGCAGGAGACCCAGGCGAGCGGCTCGGCGGGCGCGGGGCACTGGTCGCGCAGGTAGCGCGCGCCGCCCCACAGCATCCAGCAGCACATGAGGATGAGGCTGCACAGGAAGCCGATGAAGTGGCGGTGGTTGTTGGCGCCGATGCAGTTGCCGACCCAGGGACAGTGGTGGTCGAACTTGGCGACGCAGCGGTTGCACACGGCGCAGTGCTTGGACCGCAGCGGGCGCCGCACCAGGCACGCCGAGCAGAACCGCGACGACTCGAACCCGCCGCCCGCCGCCTCCGACAGCTCGATGATCGTCTGTTGAGAGCCCCCATGAGCCCCCATGAGCATGTTCACAAAGCAGTCACGCAATGTGATATGTACGTAGCCCTTGATGCCATTAACTATGACCTCGTAAATTCGCAAAGAAAATAAAAATATAATGTGAGGTGCAATCTGTACTGACCCTGAACTTGTCAGCTTTGGAAGCTGTAATGACGCCAGGATCGGAACGCCACGAGCGCAGGAATGTCACCCACAGCAACCCCGAGCAAACTGCGAACCCCAGAGACCAGCTCCACCCCACCACCGGAAGGATAAACACCACCCACGTTATGTAGAACCACACCTGAAACATGATATCACCAAAGCTCTTAAATTCTTACATTTTGTATCAGTCTGTAACATTCTATAGGTTTGAATAATAATGGCTGGCGCCCATTTCCACCCATCTTCTGGTACCAACGTCCACATACATCGCACCTCCGTACCTTAAACCTCATTGACTACTGAATAGCAGGTAGTAGATACATTTAATAAAAAATATCAAATGAGTAATTTAACATTTGTTGTACTTTATTTATTTATTTTTATTATTGTCCTATAAGTCAAGAAGGCTCAACTGGTGGTAAGTATTCAACATTACTCAAGGACACTAGCATTGCAAGGAACACAGCTATTCACTTATGTAGATAATAATATATGTATTTGGAGTTTTATATTCAAGGTGGGCCAATGAAATGGTTGATCACTTCACACAGACTTGATTCTATATTTCGTCTTAATCTATGTAACTAAAATATAATCGTCTTGCTTCTACACCGCGTCTGTCCGCCGTCGGCAGTCGCATCCGGCAAGTCCGGCTTCTCGCTTAAAAAATAAAACTAGGTGTTCCGCATTCATTTGCCGTCTTTCTTACTTCCTAACATGACATCTCCTATCTCTCTCACTCAGTCATGCTCTATATCTGTCATTCATCCATATCGCTCCATTCCGTTCCTACATGTACATATATAATTTATTTGATTTAAATTGTGTAAAGAGTGAACGAGCTCACAAGTTCCTAGTTGATATCAGAGCACAAGACAACACATCAGGGATGCCAACACCCAGCTTGAGACTTGAAGTCTATGTCGCAATTGTTTAGTGATAACACATGTTTGCTATTTTGATTTTTATTACTCAATGTTACTCCTTCATTGGGAAAGCATCCATGAATATGTGTTCCGTAGGTATTTTCTTAGAATAATTAGTACCTGCCTCCAAGATTTGAACATCAGCATAGTTGTGTCGCTGGATATGGGTACACCTGACATCTTATTTACTTTTAAAATAAAATTTTAGATAGCATAAAAATATTTAGAAAATGAATCACAGTTGTCTTACCTTGGTTGCGAGATATATACTCAGGGGAAATATGTTTTTGAGTTCATCATCAAATAACAAGTTACTAGTAAAATGTAAAAGTGAGTAGAAACCAATCAAGATTAAGGTTTTTAGAGGATAGTTTAAGTCCGTCTCCAGGATGAGGCCAGTCAAGTAGAATGCCATGAATGGCATTACTACCACACACCACCATCTGAATTTCTGCAAAATTCAATGGTTTAATCAGACAACTAAGCATAATATAAATTGAGTAGTGGTATGGTTATTACAAGTTGCATATTTGATTATCAACATGTTAGAGTTCAGTAACCTTCTACAGCTCAGCAACTGATTATCATTTAATTTGATATTATTATAAATAACAAAAACGCTATACCTTGTCATATGTTAATCTTCTAAATATTGATAATCTTTCTGACTCCATTGTACGTTCCTTTATTTTGTCTGAAACTTTAGAGCCAACCCATAAGGAATCAGCACTCGCCTGTAACATCTGCAATGGAGTCACTCCTCGCAGGTTGGGTACATCCAAATTAGCATCACCCTGCATATAGATAAGCTTCATTTAATCAGATGCATTTAATAAAGATAAAGCAAGAAAAACGAAACTCACATAAAGTATCAGAGTGGATATGGCCGTAGTGTTACGTGCCAGAATAGCCCAGTGCAGGGCTGTATTACCATGGCCACGATCAGCTGGTCGTGTTGATGCACCTAAAGTAAGGAGTAAACGTGTTGGGTCCACAGCTGCAACCTTCCAGCTTGCCCACATGAGCGCCGTCATGCCACCTGCATCAGGTTCATCCACAGTCACACCTCGTGCCACTAGGTACGCCACCACAGCAGTGTGACCGAATTGTGCTGCCAGGTGTAGGCACGCGCAGCCCTCGGCGTCACGCAGCGAAGGGTCGGCTCCCGCGCGGACCAGCAGCACAGTCGCGTCCAGGTGCCCTTGCCGCGTCGCCCAGTGTAGCGGTGTCGACTGTAACTCTCCCCCAACTGCATCGACATTCGCGCCCTTCGACAGCAAGTACTGGATGATGTCGCGTCTGTTGTTGATTGCAGCCCAGTGCAGCAAGGTCACCGTTTCGCCGTCGGGTCGGTTCACGTCCCAGCCAGCTTCGACGAGTTCTTTAACGCGCACAAATGCTCCGTACTGCGTTGCTTTCACGATATCGTAGCCGCTGTAATCTCGTTCAGTTGGTGGTGGTGGAGGTTCCCGCGGTTCTGGAGGTTCTCGTTCAGCCTGCGCAGGGCCACACTGGCCAGTCGCCGCTGCACCACAAGTACTGTCGTACATCATTGTGCAAGATAATTCTTGACACTTACTACGGCATTTCCACAATTAATACGAAACTTATTTAACGTATCTTTCTGTTACGGATATCTCAGCCAATGAACTTCATATTACGATATTGACTTCGACCAGCAGTGGTCTAGACCAGTTCACAAATAAGCAACATTGTTCTACAAACTCTGTACAAAAATTGAAGTTCATAAATATAGATAATATACATATGTTGAAGTTTATAGATCAGTTCAATTTGACATAACGTGACATCATTTTTTTTCCTTGACAGGCAAAAGACGAACAGAAAATACAACCACGGCATTTTTTTTTTAAACAAATTAGTGTTATAATCAACTAATCTGAATGCATTAAAAATACTAAATAACGAAAAATAATAATATAATTAGCACGCATTGGCCAAGGAAAGGGGCCAAGAACGGCGTGTAGTCTTTTAAGGGATTTTATAAAACCTTTAAGTCATGTCTTATTTTAATTAATATTCTTATTTTTATGAAAAATGGTAAAATTAAATGAAATGAGATGAGATGATATGGGATGAAATATAATCTCAGTAAAATGGTGGTCATTTACTGAAAATGTTTCAGAGGACTTTTCGAAGGATCCCGAGAAGTTACGTCCAGCGGCTTTGTTTCATTTTCCCTCATTTGTGCACTTTCACAGATATTAAATAGTTAATAAACCACCGTTATTACACATTTAAATTTGAAGAAACACTAAATAGACAAAATAAAACATATCACCCACCTTCACCCCTCGCGTTCCCGCCAAAAAGTCCCGGCCCGGCGTGTAGTGGTAATAGCGGTTCCATAAATAATACATTTAAAATATACTTACCATGACAAAAATAAATGACTATATAACTCGTTATTATGGATATCGTACGCGTTCGTGTTGTAATAAGTCTGACGTCCAGCTGCTTGTAGTCATTGGAAAATAACTAAGTTGAAATGAATCAATTCACTTCTTTTTGTTTTTCATCGCACTATGAGTTTGCATAGACTGTTTTTTTGTTTGTAATATTTATAAAAGTTCTAAAATTCTAAAAGCTATGTTTTCTATAGGGGTAGGAAAATCTGGATGACGATAAAAAGAACAACTTTCTCTGATGATACAATTACAAATAGTAATTGTAGAGTAACAAATGTATTTTTTGAACTCGCTTTCCTTGTTTGGGTACCGGCTTATTAGCTGGTATAATGAAGCCCCTTAAGTTTATGACACTAAAAGATTTCTCTACCCACGTTGTGTTCTTATTAAAAGACGATCAAAGTTGAACCAAAAAATAAAAAATGAAGTAATACGAGAACGCTTTATCTAAAAATATGAACATAGCACTCAAAAAGTTAAACAATGAATGGGGTGATAAAATTCAAACAACTAGAGGGTCTAGGGGACGCGCGGCTCTCACTCGAACTCGCGGCGCCACCATGATGATACCTCACTTCGATAAAGTGGCACGACATGAGAACACTCTCATCGTGACCGCCGATAACTACATTCCCAATCCTGCGGACAGTATGGTAAACAGTCGACGTCGCCCCAAAGACGTCATTTCGGATCCTCCCGATCCACTAACGGTGCTTTTAGGTACCTCAAGCACCGGTCATCGTTCTCGTCGAACCCGTCGCTTGCGACGAAGGACTTGACGAGTAAATTAACCCTCAGACACAGCCCACTGAGTTTCTCGCCGAATTTTCTCAGCGGGTCGCGATTCCGATCCGGTAGTAGATTCATTAGCAAAGCTGCTGCGCTTAAGTTGTAAAGTCTCCTTTGGAGGCGCTAGGGCAGCTGTTAGCAAATCCCACCCTTCCTGGCTGAACCTGCGTTCGCCCACTTGTCCTGGTGAAAGTGGAAAGGCCTCCGAGCTATCAGTAATCCTTTAATCATAAAAAATACTATATTTTGCAAACATTTTTTTGTTGTTGTTTTTTTTCATTTATTTCAGATATTACATCCTAAATTCATTAAAAATAACATTTCACATAGAACATAAAAAAACAACTACAATAATTTCGAAATAAAATTAAAATGAATGTCATAAAAGTGACAAATTACTAAAAAATGAATGTAAAAACTACCTTAACCTATAGGCTGGTTTGGATCCAGAGTGCTCAACTGGCACACTTGTCCAGTGTTGCATTATTGGGCAGTCCAGATCCATCCGCGAGGCGAACAGCCGCCGGTAGCTGCTGCGGCTGCCCCGCGCGCGGCGCGTCAGGGGAGCGATTCGTTTACGAATGATTGCCGCGAAGCTATCTATTCGCGCATGCGCAAACATCCCCGACACACCGCAATAACGCGGCAGCCTCATCAGCGCTCTGAAGGCGTTGTCATATTGGACACGCAGGGGATTGTACGATTTCTTGGTGTACTTAATCCATAGGCTGCACGAGTAAAAAGACTGGCAGTATGCTCTGAAAAGAGTAGCCTTCACTTCTGCAGTTACCCGCCAGCATATTACCTTCTGATTGACAACGCCCTGCGCTCCTTGTCAATGTCTACATAGTCTGCGAGCGTCTCAGTGACCCAGCGACCCAGATACTAGACTTGCAATACAAGGACACTGCCGCTGAGTGTGGCTGGTGGGACAGTTTCATAGTTAGCTCGCTTTTAACAGCATTATATCTAAGCCCATGTTTTCCGCATAACACTCCCACATCCCAATCAGCTTTCTGAGACCCCTAATCGATAGGCTCAGCAACACCATGTCGTCTGCATAACTAATGTTATTGACAAACACCATCAATGGCAGCCGACACTGGCATTGCTGAGTCCACAGATCAGGCGATCAATGAATAAGTTAAAAAGCCAAGCCGTCTTGTCTTACCCCACAATCCAGCCTGTCCAACATGTCCGATTGCAATCCCGACCACCGAAGTTGCTGTGATTACCATACCAGTATTTCCAGAGAGAGACAAACTCATGAGACAAGTCTCTCTAATTACATAAGCGACTTAGGCGGCGGCGACGCAACGCAAAGCTGCCGTTGCCCAATACATGTATTGTCCTCCGGATCCACTCTGGATAGTTTTAGGTTTTCAAGTCCGGAAATATTTTGGGACTCAGAAGGGATATTGTTGATTGATTACCTGGAGCGTGGAACTTGTTACAGGCCAATATTATGCAGCTTTAATTCCCAAGTTGAGGAATGCCATCAAAGAGAAAAGGAGAGGGAAACTTCGAAGGGGCGTGCTGTTTCATCACGACAATGCACCCGCGCACAGGTCGGCAGTTGCAAAGGCTGCCGTTCAGCAAGCTGGCTTCGAATTGGTTGACCACCCCCCCCCCTTATTCACCAGAACTCGTGCCTAGCGATTTTTATCTGTTCCCCAAATTGAAAGAGTACTTAAGGGAAAACAGGTACGAAGACGATAACGAGGTGATGGATGCCGTGGAGGGATTTTTGCAGGACCAAGACAATTTTTTTTTAACTCAGAGACTTTGTAGAGATATAAATTATGTTATCAATAGTCATTATATTCTATCTCATTCTCACTACTTTTTAATCCCTCCTCGTATTTACTGTGATTTACCAGGCCGATGTCCGAAGTGCTTCGCGCGCCTTTTTCAAGGCGTAGTCTCTTGCGAGGAATTCGGGGAGGTGGAGGACCTTCTCGTCCCCCTCTTCCTCTCAGGAGGCGCCGGAGTCCGACATAACCCGGTCCGTTACCCCCCCGGACCGGGTATCCGTAAATGCATTCCCAAGCGTTAAAAAAAAAAAAAAGGCTGATGTCCATAATGCAAATCTTCAAAGCACGGTAGGTATGTAGCCCAGTGTGTCAAAATAATGGTGATTTTTATTATTTTCCGGCACTACACTTATAAAAGAATGGTAATCATTTTGAAACCACATGCTTTGTAAATCACTTTTGTGACGTCTTCTACTAAATTTGGCAAGTCATTTTGTAGAAAGGCTCGAAGGACCATAAAGATGTATGCGCTGCTGAATGTGGCGTACACAACTTGATACGAAGAAATCACTGATAGTCAAAAAATATGCGTTTATTATATGCTTGGCTAAAAGTAACTAATTCTATCTATGTATGTGGTGAGTACCGCTGTATGTAGGTGCTGGACGTGTACTGGCGCTTTATATGTACTACGGTTTGAGTAAAGGGATGTAAATGTGCTGATGTGAATGCGCGCGTGCCCTGTACGATACATGACTCGTACACCTAAGTTTCCTTATAGGTCAAAGGGCCCAATAATTCTTCCACTTATCGTGCTGGGGTACATAGTCGAATTTCTTGCAGGTTGTTTATCTAAGAATTGAGGATTTTCAATGTGCTTTTGCAGCATATCACGCCAAAAGGGGGCCCGTAGCGGCTAGTTGCCCGGTAATAACGTCTGCACGCGCCTGTAGTGACGTGAGTGAAGCCTGTGACGTTTTAGAATTCGATTTGCAGTACTTTTTGGGATTCCGTGGCTGCTACTGTGTCACGTACCAAAGTAGTTCATCGCGTGCTTATCTAGGTCTTCCAGCATATCTCCAGTCAGATGGTAATCGACCGTACGAAAACGCTTGATGCACATGAATAAATACTCGGTAATCCAGGTATATTTGCGGACTTGGGCACCTTTCTCAATACAATCTGCTAGTGGCGTTTTGGGGAGCTGAACGACAAAGGGAAGATCTTCCACCGAGCGGGTGATATTTGCTCGGTAGACTGACGATCCAAATGTTGTTGTTCGGAACTTGTATATATGCGAGCTTATCTTGAAAATGTAGTAAGCGAGATTCAGGCATCTGTCAAATATCTTGCGTTGTATGATGGCTACCCGCCACAGCGTTATATCAACATTCTTCATAAATGAGAAGTAGCGTATTAAATAGAAAAGGCAAACAGTCAATTCTAATTCACAAAAAATATAACAGTTCAAAATAATATATTTTTTACATAGTAGTTAACTATCAGCACCAACATCAGGCCCCACTCCGTGGCGGCACGCGACCGGCTCCCACTGACCGCTGCTTCTCCTCATAATGTATTTACCGTACCCCCCGCGCCCCCGGGGGACGCCGGGTCCGAGCAGAGATCAATGAAATCTCTTGGGCTCACATAGTTCGTTAATAGTATTCTCGTTTAGTTCCCAGTATTGATGAGCCACGCTGGGGAAGTTTGAGCGGGTAGACTGAAGCTGTTCATGCAGGTTGTCGTATCTCTCCCGATGTCCACATCTTATTACGCGGGTACTGCTGCCCATAGACCCACCTTGAGGCACGAGTTCTAGGCCTTAGTTTTACAGCACATCAGCTATCTGA
The DNA here is from genome assembly GCF_003987935.1 of Bombyx mandarina. The sequence goes on along the minus strand of NW_021011685.1, from coordinate 197,799 downwards.
ACCTCCAAGCCGAAACTAACCACTGCTTGACGGCAGGAATGGGCGGGGTGGTGGCGTCTACCGGTGCGGCCCTACCACCAGTAATTACGTAAATTATATTTTTGCAAGTTTCAATTTTATTACCCGATGTTATTCCTTGACCGTGGAAGTGAATCGTGAGCATTTATTAAGTACGTATTTTATTAGGATAATGGATGCTCGCCTGCGGGACTCGAACGAGTGCAGCGGCTCCACGCCTGCGCTGTGCCGGGTTTGAGGATCTGAGAATAAATCTTCACTCAATTCTCAGCCGAGCCACAGTTCACTTAAGCGTTACTTAATTTCACTTTATTGTTTTAGTATTTCCATATTCTGTTGAACCAACTCTTTTTCATGTCATTACCCATGCGGAGTGTCTCTGCCACGACCACCACCACCACCGTCCGGCCGCCTGCTGCAGCTGGGGGTTTTGTCGGGTGACGTCACGCGCAAGGCGAACAGAAACAAGTCGACGTAAAGCTTTTCGTTTATTAGTAAAACAAATATCACTTTTATTTACAACCAAAGCAATCACAAATTATAATTATAACTAACAGTAATCACCTAAAACTACTTAACAGATCGAAATATTTACAATAGAATTAACAATGTAGGTGCCAGAGGGGCGGCGGCCGTCACGCGGTGGCGGCGGGGGGCGGCGCGGGCGCGGGCGGCGGGGGCGCGGCGGGGGTGCGGGCGCGGGGGCGGTGCGGGCGCGGCGGGGGGCGGCGCGCGGGGAGGGCGGCTCGCGCAGGCGCAGCGCCACCTCGAGGTCGCGCAGCACGTCGGTCTCCTTGTGGTCGAGCAGCGCGTAGCGGCGGTCGAGCGCGGTGAGGTGCGCGAAGGTGAGGTGCAGGTGCGCGTGCAGCCGCAGCAGCGCGAGCTCGCGGAAGTGCGCGGCGTACATGTGCGCCACCACGTGGAACAGCAGCCGCACCACGCGCCGCACCACGCCCTCGAACTGCGCGGGGAACTCGTTCGCTGAAACCGACCACCGGTACATTTCACAATATATTATTATAGACAATACGCTATATGTGTGTTAATGCGATGCGTCTTGAAGCTGCTCTCCGCGGAGCTGGGACCGTGCGGACACTGCCGCGGAGTTCTCGATATAATTTAAAAAGATTTATTTATTTATTCATTTATGTACACACAGAACAGAAGAAATAGTACAGAGTAATGGGAAAATTATGTATAAAGGCACTGCTTATTTCTTTAAGAAATCTCTTCCAGCAGACCTGCGAGAGGATTATGAGAATAACAATTAAAAGTGATGAGTGTGTGTAGAACAGCTAAAATAACAAATACAATATGAGAATTATAGTAATGCACATACACAGCAGATATTGTTAAACTTGAATACAAAATATTATAAGTAACACAGTATTTACGAAGAGTATAGAACAATGATCATTCGGTTGATGAGAGATAGAATTGTTTGACCTTGTATTTAAAAACAGAAACAGACTTGCAAACTCGGATGTCAGCCGGCAACGAATTCCACAGTCTGACCGCGTGCACAGTAAAGAAGTGAGAATAGAAATTTGGTTTTGTGGGAAGGGAATAACAAGACAGAACGTTGGTTGGATCTGCAGGGAGCACCAGGAGAACAAATGATAGAGAATCGCTCGCGTAAATATAAGGCAGAAGTGGGCTTATGCAGGATATTGAATAGGAGACATAATATTCGAGTATTCCTACGAAGGCGTATATGGAGCCATTTAAGTTGCCATTTAAGTTCTTTGCGAAAATGAGAAACATGCTCGAATTTTCTGAGATTGTATATAAATCGGATACATAGATTTTGCATCCTCTCAAGTTTATTAGAATTATTAGAATTCAACAAATAATAAAGATAAGTTTTTTTTTTATGTGAAACATCTAGAGCCGCACGTAAAACCGATTTCTGGCGTGGCTACGTATTCCGTGGCGACGCGTCGCCACGCTATATCATGGTATATATATACAGTCTATATGCAGTAGTGTGTACGGTGTGGCGACGCGTCGCCATGCGCAATCGACTGTGCGATTCTCTCCCACTCGATCCGGCGTTAAGCCATCTCTCTCGCTACACTGAGCTCGGATACCTATAGTGTATACTCCGTATACAGTGTTATTTACAGTACAGTACACATAACCTGTGTTTTACTTGAAAACAAATTATTTTTTCGTAATATTTTATTTTATCATTATGACATATTTAGTTCCTATCACAATCTGTTCTTTTCTGCATATTACTTTTACAAAATAATGTCGATGTTTCAGATCTGCCAGGCGTCCCGTGACGGCAAGGAAGCCCAACCTCTACATAATGACCAACGACCCTTCGTATCCCTATACTTCACACATCCAGCTTGGACTGGCTCGCACGAGTCGGTAGCGGCCGGCACGACGCGCACGGGCCGCGCCCTAGAGCTCGTCTTGTCTTGATAGCGAGGCACAGAAATTAAGAGTGAAATGAGGGTCCGAATTGAGATGTGTGATAAACTAGATACTTAAAGACAATCGGGATCCCGACTTCTGAACTATACTTTTCCGACCAATATTTTTTCGAAATCTTATCGTAAGAGTAGTCGCAACATATATCTGTAAATACAAACATTGTCAATCCAGGACCGGAGGCCGGGAGCTCACAACGTTAGGCGTGCGTGCGACAAGGTAAGTACCATATTTAGTCGGGAAGACGGTCTCATCGTTGACAGTCTTCTGCGTGTAGGTCATGACGTAGTCGACGTACTGCGGCGCGGCGACGCGGGACTTCTTGCCGCGCTCGTCGTACCACGCGTAGCTGCGCCCGCCCGGGCCCGTCATGTCGGGGCACGTGGCCGCCGTGCAGAACTCCGACACCGTGCCGTACACCAGGTTCACGTGGTCGAATAGCGCCAGCGCTGGAATCAGACCAGTCAATTAACTGAAGCACAAACCTCTCCTTCATTTTTCACAATACGACATTCGAAATTCCGCGCTAACGACCTTCAATCCTTAATAAAAGCTTTCACAGTTATAATAGATGTTTTAAATTACAAAATGCAATTAGCAGCGGAAGTTAAATGCGTTAATTAGAGACTGTTCCTCTATCCGTCGACAATTGTAAAATATATGTAATAATAATAATTAGGTTAGAGCCGAGAGTAAGGTCGGCTGCTACCTCGTAGTTGAGGTCGAGGGGCGCTCGGACCGATCCCGCCTCCACGTGCTGTCATCACTAAGCCCTCCGCCTCCAACCACTGCGCTCATGCACAGGACGCGTCTAGATATCATTTCTCCCAATGTGGCCCAAACCCGTCCCTCTTTTAGTGTTTGCACCTGGCAGTGCTGATGTCGGAAAATTAAGTTGACATTTTAATGTCAATATTTTTAAATACAATATTGACATTGAGGTCGAAATGTCAATATTTTTAAATACAATATTGACATTTCGACCTCATATCTTAACGGGAGCGGCGTCATTCACGTTTGTTGTCTGTGAGCTCCAGCAACCACTCATTCCTGGTTATCTCTACCGGTCCAGCAGCGGTCGAGTCAGTTGTGAAAACCTGATAACCATATCGTTGTTCACAAAATTGACATCATTACGGTACAGGCTTGAACATTACAGAGTGGGAACGGCCGCAGACCTGGTCGCTTATCGAGTGACCTCTCGCCTGATTACACAGAGCCGTGTCACTTCCGTGGTATTTCACGCCTGGACAAAGATTTTTACTTTATAAAGCATAGTCCGGCCTCGCGTGGAGTACTGCTCCCATCTCTGGGCCGGGGCTCCCAAATACCAGCTTCTTCCATTTGACTCCGTATGGAGTCCCTCTGTATAGAGGAGGGCCGTTCGGATTGTCGATAACCCCATTCTCACGGATCGTTTGGAACCTCTGGGTCTGCGGAGGGATTTCGGTTCCCTCTGTATTTTGTACCGTATGTTCCATGGGGAGTGCTCTGAGGAATTGTTTGAGACGATCCCCTCATCTCTTTTTTATCATCGCACCTCCCGCCATTGGAGCAGAGTTCGTCCATATTATCTGGAACCGCTGCGTTCATCGACAGGGCGCTTCCAGAGGTCTTTTTTGCCACGTACCATCCGGCTATGGAATGAGCTCCCCCCTCCACGGTGTTTCCAGAGCGCTAGGACATGTCCTTCTTCAAACAAGGCTTGTGGAGAGTATTAAGCGGTAGGCAGCGGCTTGGCTCTGCTCCTGGCATTGCTGAAGTCCATGGGCGACGGTAACCACTCACCATCAGGTAGGCCGTATGCTCGTCTGCCTACAAGGGCAAAAAAACAAAAAAAAGAGTAAACAGTACTGAGAGCACGCAAGCTACGGCGTTGTCGAATGAAGAGCCGTTTCAATTGGGAGCGATGAGAAGGCACGTGTTCGTTTTTCCGAAGATTATAAATAAATCGAATGCAGTTATTGAGAAGCCGGTTAAGTTTATTGAGTAGATGTGCATTCAGGTCAAAGTAGCACACATCCCCACAGTCGTTGATATCATGATATGTACGTAACTAATGTCCGTCGGTTTCATAGTCGCGATTCGAAGCCGTCTTTCAATCGATAAACTGTTAAAAAGTATAATTACTGTGCGAAGCAAGCCATTCGTTGTAGTCGAGTCCGTGGGGCAGGTCGACGAGCTGGCGCATGTCCAGTTCGGGGAGCTTCCGCTCGAGCAGCGCCTCCTGCAGGTACAGCTTCGGGTCTCCGGCCGGCTCCCCTTCTCGCTCCTTCCGACGAGCCTTCCTGGAGATCCAATCAAAACTGCTTAATTCATTTGTCCTTTAAACCGAAACCAGTTCACAATATTCAAACGAATCGTGAAACACACACACAGCGAAGGACTACTCGTATCGCTATCGTTGTATCGCCGTTAGACATTAGAGCTGTGAGTTCATCTTCTGGTCCCGTAATGGGTGACATTATGTTGTGATGTCCCAATCGCTTCGCATCAGGTGGGACGTAATTTTGTTCACCCATCGACGCAATCAATAAATAAAAAATTATTTGCTTGTGTGTTATTTCTTTTTATTGACTTTTTGGCAGGAACGCGGAGAGCGAAGTCGTGTGAGTTGTGTTATTTAGTCAGTTTCGTGTTTCTTAAGGTTGAAATATGTAGTAACAGTGGTGGTTTATGAACTGTCTAGACTGTTTATTATAATAGAATATAAGAAAATATAAATTAAACAATATTTTTTACTGGGTACGGACCTCTTGTGAGTCCGCTCGGGTAGGTACCACCGCCCTGCTTATTTCTGCTGTAAAGCAGTAATGCGTTTCGGTTTGAAGGGTGGGGCAGCCGTTATAACTATACTGAGACCTTAGAACTCATATCTCAAGGTGGGTGGTGGCATTTACGTTGTAGGTGTTTATCCGGTAACCACTTAACTTCAGGTGGGCCGTGAGTTCGTCCACCTAACAATGCAATAAAAATAAAATATAAGACTAAAAAATATAAAAGAAAAAATAATCAATTATTGTAAAAACTTAACTTAAACTATGTAACTATATATAGATCTGAGCAGGTACACAAGATAAGGTGCTTTATGACAAAGCAATATATTAATTAGTTGGCCGGCGATGCTAGATCAAGAAGTAAGTATAGGGCAATAGGTATAGTAACCGGCAAACATCTTGAGCAAATGACCTTGACTGCGCAGAACCGAATTTTAGATCACTTTGGTGGTGAGGGTGAGGCGCGACGGCAGGGGAAATCATATCGAGCGCTTTATTGGTAGATCAGTCGAACCTTGCGTCCCGCACCGCGCCCTCATTCAGCTTGCTCCCAAAAGTACGCTTGCGTACAGTGGAAAGTTATTATATTATTAAAGTCTATCGTTATTAATCGTTAAGTTATTTGTTATATTACTTGTGGACTTTGTTGCCATTGCTATTTGTTGAGTGTTTGTTGTTTTTTATAAAACATACACTATGCCGCGACAAACCGGTGTAGTATTCAAAAGAAAGGGCAGAAAATTTGTGTACGACGTATATTGCTTCATTATAAAACAGGGGAAGAATGATATGGAAAAATTAAAACAGACTTCGGAAGTAACAAAACCATCAGTGAGGACTGTTAGGTGCATTATTAAGGAAGCTAAAGGCTCTGGCTTACTCGCCGTGTTTCGGACTCCGGGTAAGAAAAGATCAGGGAAGAAGAAAGTTACCGGAATGGATAGTTTCGTTCAATCTGTAATAAAAAGATGTAATCATAATAACTACATAACAAGCAGCGAAACTCCGTACCGTAGAAAGGCTTCGAACATTTTAAAGAAGATACAAATTTTAATGGCTCGGAATGAAGCTTACGACGTATTATGAAAGAGCTAGGCTTTAGATGGAAAAAAAGAACAGAAAATAATCGGAAGCTGGTAATTGAAAAAAGTAACATTCGATTACTACGAATCGAATATCTTCAAAAAATAATTAATTATAGACAAAAAAGAAGACCGAATCGACCGAGTTGTAAACTACACCGATTAGCCCTATGTCGACTAATCACGATGATAGCGACTCGGGTGATGAAAACAGTGATGATGATGATGGTCAAGATTATGATAACGAAAAAAAAAATACAAATACCAGCTTCGCTTCAACTGAACCAAGACCTGGCACCAGCTCTAGTTTTGACTTCATAGAAGGAATATCTATTTTACCCCAAGATTAAATTATTACAATTATTAACCTACATTTTTTGTTGATGTTCTAATAAATATATAAAAAAATACATATGTTGATTTTAATAATTTAATTGCATTATGACGCAGAGTATATTATGTTTTTGCACGTGAGTGTACCATGCGCAAACTTACCCCCACTACGTCAACAAATGCTCAAGAAGTTTGCCGGCTATTATAACATTGGGCATCGGGAGCGCATGGTGTAGCTATTGGCGGTAGGACGGAGGCGGCGCGCCACCAGTCCCGCCTGCCGCATGCTGCGTGTCGCTTCTACCAAAGCTATTCTAACTATACTGAGACTTTAGAACTTGTATCTCAAGGTGGGTGGCGCGTCTACGTTGTAGATGTCTATGGGCTCCAGTAACCACTTAACACCAGATGGGCTGTGAGATCGTCCACCCATCGAAGCAATAAAAAAAAAAAAAAAAAAAGATAACATTTTAACTTTGTCACTATGACACTGCTTATCATTACACTGGTCCGATAACGGGACTGAATCGATCATCAGATATTGATTGGTCGTGGTTTTCATAGAAAGTGAGTCACGCGCATGTTTTATGAATTTACAAATAACTCACTTCCCGAAAATGACATTCACCAATACAGATAGACACACCACAAACACTTCCAACAGACGACTTCCGAGCGTAGGATCCAATGCATTCCTGTCATAATTGGATGCACGAGTATAAATAATTTCTGGTCATGGAAGAACGAGGTTCGATAGAGGGTCTGGTCAGACAGTGGTGGCGAGTGGCGCGGCGCGGCGCGGCCTGCTACCGACGCTCGTGACCGCAATCATTATAAGTGCGTCAATTGAATGCGATTCACTCCAACCGATTCATTACTAATTCTAAACTGACACGAAAGTGTAATTCACGAATACTAAAAAGAAACAGTATTTATTATTGTTTCAATGAAGCTCGTTCATTATTGTGAGTGTGATTCGTTTTAAAATAAAATTATGATTTTGCAAACGAAAAACTGCTTTGCATCGGTTAACGTCAGGGTCATTTCCCACCAGTCCCTATCAAACATCGAACATTACGGTCAATAGAACAAGTACATGAACGAGGCGGAAGAGACATTCGGAGAGCGAGTACGACATCCACGGTTCTCACCTGGACGGGACCGCCGAGTACAGGTAGGAGGGCAATGAGAACAACACACCGAGCACGACGGCGTGACACATCGCGGCGACGAGCGACGACTGAGAGGCGCCGAGTGTACGCGCCGCGCGCGCTCTTCCCCTCCCGCGGCCCGCGCTCCTCCACTGACAGAGACTCACATATACTTTAGTCGCTATCTCTTTCGCCCATGTATAACTCTAACAAACAAGATACCTATTCGTCGCCCGCGCCTACATCTACCATGCAATGTCACAAACAATGTCGCCAATCAATCACATGATTCATTTGATAATCCAGTTAGTCGGGGATATTGCTCGGTACGGTTTGCTAAAGACCTTGTCGTCCACCTGATATTAAGTTGTCAGTCGTTCATGGACAAAGACGGACGCAAAGCCAAGACGGATTACCAACTAAAAGACGAATCCACATAAAAAAAATATATTGGTGCCCGATGCAGGAATGATGCGCAATTTATTTGAAAATAATAACATCATCATATCAGCCTAAGATCTGACAGGACTTGACAACGAATATTTCGATTATTAAATCATTAAGTATTCATAGAAACGTAAAATAATTTTGGACGTTTTGATTTTTCCCTTTGAGAACAATGTTAGAAACTGGAACAGAATGCGAATTGGCAGCGCGTCGCGGACAGAGAGGACAGGGAAGTGAGGCGCGGGCGAGATCATTCACCGCCGCGCCGCCGTCGGGCGAGCTGCCAGCGGGCCGCACCACGCCGGGAAGCGGAGAGGTGCTGACGCATATTGAGGCAACTACTGCAGCTCTGTCCCGCCTGGAGCACTGGAAAGCTTCACGGTAGATGGGCCCTAGTGCCTACTCGAGCGGGCTTAGTGTGCCCTACAACCACTCATATCTAAATTAGGACTACGAGAAATACTTTACTTCGATAGAGACCTGGACTTCCAACCCCCCAACGGTGCCACCATATGGAGTTTATCGGCATAAATCTAAGTTTTCAAGTGCCTATATTAATTAGCGAGTGATTGGCAATGTCCGACGAGCCTTCAAATACATTTGTTATCTCATTAAAAAACGTATCATTGATAGGCAGATGTAACACCTACAGTATCCGAAATCATCATAGGTAAAAACCGTCGTAGTGTTTGTTACAATCCGCGAATTAAATTATCCCTTCGTAACAAGGTGAACAAAACTTGCAAACGTGTCATCATGACCTATGCAATTACAGTGTTCGCTCACGCGGATCAAAACTCTCTCCAGGTGATCTAATCTTGTTTCTACAGGATAGCCGTCAGAGCACCGTGGTACGTGAAGAGAACGTTGTTCTTCACGACCACCTAAAAATAGAACCGTACGTAAATATGTAAAAGAAGCGTCAGAAAGCTACTTTGAAAAACGAACGCGACTCGATAAAACACTTATCGTGGCCACCGATTACATATCCGAACCTAGGCGACGGAGCAAAGCCGTCGTCACCCGAAACATGTCTCGGGTCCCCTGGATCCAGTCTCGGTGCGCTTAGGCTCTTCAAGCACCGGTCACCGCCTTCGTCGAACTCTGATTATGACGAAGACTTCGGCGAGCGACCTAACCCATAGACACACAACGTATGTCGCGATTCCGAACCGATGGTAGATTCTGCGAAACATTGCTCTGGCTAGGGCTAGTGTTAGAAAATTTTCTCAGGTTGAGCCCGTAAGCTCACCTCCGACTCCAACGACACCGGGCCACCGCATCCGCCGCTATTTTGTTTGCAAATTATGGAGGATATCATTTTTCTATCCTATATTATTTTAATTACGTTTGTGGAGAGAGCGCTTTTCTTGAGGGCAAATAGTCATCGTCGTAAACGTCAGCATGCGTACTTTAAAGGATATTTGGAAATTACTTCATTTCATTTCATCGAACTTTTCATTTTTTACATATTTAGTAATAAATAGCTCATGTTCGCCATTCAAGCAGTTACTATTTGCTTGCATTTACCGCAACACTTTGTATGTTAGTTTAAAGAGCTTTAAATGAACATAATTCAAGTATAGTTGATATAGGTGAGCTCGTGCTATCGTCGTAATTCCTAAAGCTGCTTAGGATATTTTTCGCTGGAAATTGTATCAATAATGAGGTAACGCGTCGCGCTCGTGTCGATTGTGTTGCGTGGGCCGCGTCGAGCCGGGTACAGCGAGAGGGGAGACAGTGACGTCAGAGCGAGTGGAGCTCCGAGCCACCTGTTGATCCGTCCNCAAGTATAGTTGATATAGGTGAGCTCGTGCTATCGTCGTAATTCCTAAAGCTGCTTAGGATATTTTTCGCTGGAAATTGTATCAATAATGAGGTAACGCGTCGCGCTCGTGTCGATTGTGTTGCGTGGGCCGCGTCGAGCCGGGTACAGCGAGAGGGGAGACAGTGACGTCAGAGCGAGTGGAGCTCCGAGCCACCTGTTGATCCGTCCTTCCTAGTTTTGTGGTCGGGCGGTTACCAGCTGATGGTCCGCTGGTGCGCGCTATGTTGGTACCGGTATGTTCTCACGACACACCGACGAGACTCGTATATATATGTATATGGAGAATTCAATAAATAGTGAATATGAGTGTGACGTAATTATCTTTTATTATATGTTATTTTATTTTTCGACTTTTTTTATTTATTGATTAGATGGGTCGACGAGCTCACAGCCCACCTAGTGTTAAGTGGTTACTGGAGCCCATAGACATCTACAACGTAAATGCGCCATCTACCTTGAGATATAAGTTCTAAGGTCTCAGTATAGCTACAACGGCTGTCCCCACCTTCAAACCGAAACGCATTACTGCTTCACGGCAGAAATAGGCAGGGGTACCACCAGGTACCTACCCGCGGGGACTCACAAGAGGTCCTACCACCGGTAAAAATATTATGTTCGAAGTCCTTCCTCGCACTCTCACTGAGCTCAGCACACCAACGCACAACCGTAGAATATGGAGGAGCATAAACCTCTAATGTTGCTCTCAAGTCTTGTTTTCAGCTAGTAAAGGTTTTCAAGCAGAGATATTTATTTTATTGCGGTGTGAACTTCTATATTCTTTTTTTTAAACTCGTTCCGACACGAAGCAAACAAGTGACTTCTATTTTTTTAAAATAAAGGGAATCGATATGTAGCTGTTTTATTATTATTATATCAAATATCTGGACTATGACTGCCAGTATTTTATTCTTTCCGTGGAGAATGTATCGCATATCACTATTTATTGAACACCCTTCGTATAATAGGTCTTTCTTTACCTATTACGTTGCCGTTTTACACTACTGACCGTTAGAAACGTAATATATGTTTGGCTGACAATAAATTCTTAACAAAAATGAATTTAATTAAAAAAAATGTGAAATTCTATTTACAAATTCAGTAATTTATTTATTGATTATTATTTTGTTTTCACTACATTTGTATCTTTTTCAGGAATATGGGCACGATAAAAATACGAGTAACAGATGGTCCTCTCACTTACAAGAGCTAGGGTTGGAAATTTTGCGTAATCCACCGAAATCTCTTGGTGTCGACAGACTTCAACATTTTCCGAACTTTAGACAACTTTTTTTTCTTAAATCAATTTATTTTGTATTTTTAGCGGGCTTCTCTATAAAAGTGTGTTTTCAAGTTTTTTAAACTGTGATTTATTAAATACGGTCTTAACATCAACATGTCAATAATAAGCTATTAAATTGTATAACGGTTGAATTTGGCTTTGATAATATTGCGGAAGAGCTGTTAAAATTGGAAGTGAGTCCCAACGAAAAATCGCTAATCCTGATTATCCTAGTAAAAATAACGGATCTAACTGATTAAAATATTGAATTGTCATCGATCATAAATACGTATGCCAAATTTTGAGTTAGTCCGACCTTTTGAAGGGGGTGAAAATCATGTTCAAAGTTTCCGTTACATACATACATAGTAATAAACGTGTGAAGGTAATAAAAGTTTATTAAAAACATAATAAGTACCTATTGTAGTTCGTTTGTTCTTGTAGAGGTTTATCGCTAAAGCAGATTTGTTACTCTCATATCGCTGATGTTTGCATTCAATCATTAACAACGAAATGATTGGGAGATAGTTACCCAAAGATAAGTGTGGTGTTACTGATATCGATGGGCTTCGGTAACCATTTTACACCAGGTGGGCCGTGAGCTCTTTCACCAATCTAAGTCTATCACCGATAACAAATATACCTCGTGACGCAGACGGAGAAGCGACGAGGCTAGTGACCCCGACGCCGCGTGCTCGCAATATTAATTACAGGTTGCCAGTTATGAGTAGCTCACACCGACCCCGGGCACTGGCCGTCACCACGTTAGCGCGACGTCGTGCCGTCACTCAGAGTCATATCACAACCTACCGACGCAACGTCTAACAAAAGTGGAGAGATAGCGGACTCAGCGCGGTCGAAGGTCTGGGAAGTAAGACGGAGTAACTCGTTGAGCCCCTCGACTGTGGCTGTGAGTGGGTGGCGGGCGGTGAGACTGCGTGTAGCTCACATAGTATCAGTCGCGATTTATCATCATCACATTTTATTCATGAATGTTTTGACATTAATTCACGTATTCGAGCAGATAATGTCAAGCCGTACTTGTTTTCTACCTCTGTCTGCGGCCCGGGTCGACGCAGCCTTCGAGCGCAGCGCGGCACAATACTAGGTCATGTGATAATCCCATCTTGCTATTGTAATGAGTATTTGTTTGGCCAGCTGTCGGTCGTACACACACATTGTTCTCGGTCCGCTGATCACAATCCGCGCTAATGTTTCCACTGTGAAACGTTGAAGAGGTTGCACGATCTGTTGACTCCATCGTGTGCGTGTGACATCTATATACAAGTCATCTGCACATTGTTTATGTAGAATTATTTTCATTATCCAGATAACCACTTAACAGTACATACTACAATATACATATATCGTAGATCGGTTATACACAAGGTTAATGGGAACTCTCGGAAATCGATTAGTCAACATTACTACAGATTTTAGTTAAGAAAAGAACAGAAAAAATTGTGAAAATTTCGCGGTCACAGTAAATTTTATGGCCAGCAAATGTGAAACTGGTGAGAAAATTTCAACTGTCGGGATAAGTTAGTGACGTGAAAAATCGAACTGGCGCACAAGGCCGCAACGCTCGAGAACAGCTCAGAATATTGCTGTTGTACCACTTGTACCCCAGTGTGGAGGATAATCCTGGTTGATCGAGAACCATTGGTCGTTGATCTTTGGAAATGGGCATTCCATAAACGACTTTATATCGTACTTTGCAAGAAGACTTAGGTTTTAAGGCTTTAAACGTTCAGTTCAGTTCAGAGGCTGGAGCGGCTATTAGGGTGCACGGATTGCGGTTACGGACGATGAATAATGAATTTGTGTGGCACGGAATTGGTAGATTTTAATGTGGACGACGTTTATTTTCAACAAGACGGCGGTACGTGTCACACAATTACTTAACCATAATTTGGGAGTTTGTGTTTAATGTTTTTGGGACTGAGAAAGGAAAACTTATGAATCACTCCGAAGCTCCTTGATGCACTTTTGAATTGTCACACTCGCGAGAGTTTTATATTGATTATTAATATTTAATAAGTTTTAAGCACCGGCACGGTGTTTTAATTCTTTACCGCACACTTTGTTTTCTCTTTCACACACGTACTTTTGCTTGGAGCATCAACAGATGGCATGGATAGTGGATTGCGAAAGGAATAAGGAAATTGAAGACCCAACAAGACCAACGATCCAAACGTTGTTGTTCGAAACTTGTATATATATATATATGCAAGCTTGTCTTGAAAATGTCGTAAGCGAGATTCAGGCATCTGTCTTACATCTTGTATTTTATGATGTCTACCGCTACAATAATATCGCTCTTTTGCGTGAAAAGTTTCCTGTGAGATTTCTCGGAGGCGTCAAAATTGGCCACCGAGATGTTGCGAGTTAATAATACCTTTAGCCTTTTTTCTTTTGAGCTACGTGAAAGATAAGATCTTCTTCTATATCGTTCCCTCACTACTGAGGATCGCGACCGCATGCGACGTACTTCCAATGTGCTCGATCATGGGTGGCATGGACTGCATGGTATAGACTACCACCAAGTGCTTGTCTTGCTAGATCTGACCATCTGGCTGGTGTTCTGCCCACGGCGCGCTTGCCCTCTATGCGACCCGCAATTATGAGCTTCTCTAATTCATGTCTGGGAGACCGCATGGTGTGTCCGAAGAAGCTCATAACACGTTCCCGGCAGATGAAAGAGAGCCTTTTTCGGATGTCTAGCTGCTTTAGAATGGACTCGTTTGTACTCATGGCAGTCCACGGTATTCGTAGCATCCTCCGCCACACCCACATTTCAAAGGTATCGATCTTTTTGATATCTCGGCCTTTTATGCACCATGTCTCCGCCCCGTAGAGGAATATAGGAAAGATTAGTGCCCGCACCAAGCGCGCAAGAAGGATCTTCGATTATCGAGTTTCACGAAGCAAGAGCCATCAAGGTACAGATTCCGTATCAGTAGTATGAGATGAGAAGGAACGCCCATATCAATTAACACATCAAACGTGTTACTCCACTGAGCACAGTCAAACGCCTTCGCATAATCTATAAAGCATAGCACCAGAGACTTGTTAAACTCGCGAAATTTCTCAATGAGCACTCGGTCGTTCAAAATTTGCTCGCGAGTTCCTTTTCCCGCTACAAAACCAGCCTGTTCTCTCGTTATCTGGTGGTCTATGAAAGCTGATAGTCTGCTGTTTATTATGCGAAGTAGTATTTTACTCGCGTGGGACATGAGCGACAGAGTTGGGTAGTTCTCACACTTCGCTGTGGAGCCTTTCTTATGAAGTGGTACTATTGCAGATTTTGTCCAATCACTGGGCCATTGGTCTGTTTTCCAAATCTTGGTACATATCTGATGGATAATTTTTGTCCCTTCTGAACCGAGACTTTGAAGCATCGCTGCCGACACGCCATCCGGACCAACCACCTTGTGCTTAAGTTTTTGTATTGCATATTCAACCTCAGAAAGTAGTATAGGAGGCCCTTCCAGGTGGTCATCCCATCTTTTGCCGGTGCATAAATTGTCTTTATGGCGATATAAGTCATTACAGTAGTTTCTCCACCTCTCCAAAACATGAAAGATAAGATAAGATGCCAGAACCCCACCATCGATTCAAGACCTCAAAGATGTCATTCGTGAAGTTATGGAAGACATACAGCCGCATAAGCGCAAATTGGTAATTTAACATTTCATGAAAGGAATATGGTGCTGCACAAGTAACAGTGACGGCTATTTAGCTGATACATTAACGGCATAACCTCCTCTTTACAATTAAATAAACATACGATGATTTTGCTTAAAATTCCTCGTTTCTTCTACATATTAAAATGTAACGTAATTAAAATGCATATTTATACGTATTAAAACTCTTATGGGAAGACCCTTTATAATAATTATAAATGATAGAGGCTTCCGACTGTGGCAGCTAGATTCATAACACAGTGATAATGAGTGGAGCTCTGTGGCTACTATAGACAATGTTCATAAGTGAACAGTGCGCAAGCGTGTGAGAGTCACCATTCGCTATTAAGTGGGCAGTATGCTCGTCTGTCCACAAACACAATAATGTACAGTACAATAGTTTTGATTTAATTCTCTCGTCGCACACGAACGGTATCGTTCCGTGTGACACAAGTTTTTTGCAGAATTACTGACGCCGCCACAAGCATTAACTAACATCTGTTGATGGTCTGTCTGTATGTCCCACACGCGCACGGCACCTATTACATTGCAGTTCCGTTACAATGGATCTGTATGTACAACTTGCACTTTGCCCATACTTATACGATATACATTAGGTCCAAGTATATAAAGATAGCGGTCGTACAATCTGTACAATCAGTTGGCATTTCGAATGTGCAGTTCAGTGCAGTAACTAGTTCCCTCGGGGACAGATGGCACAGTTCAACGAGCGGCGCTGGACGTCAAGTGTAGTGTGTACACTGTACACCATACACCCAACTGTCGCACTGCACTGGTAGGAACAGTGACATGTGTGCACGGCCTATGTATGTACCAACAGAAACTACACATTGCGTAACTTTTTATTGTTTTGATAACATCAAAAACTCCCAATGTAGGAAAATAGCCGCGATTTGCGACCAATATTTATAAAGCATATTTATAGTGCGGCAGAACAGAACAGGAGAAATCTAGCAAAAGGCCGAATAGCATTGACGACATGCACAAGGTGGGCGACTTAGCACCCATGCGGACCGTGTTCGGCCTGCCCTGCTCTCTGCAGTGAGTGCGCCGCTGAGGGCGGACTGCCCGTCGGACAGTGCTCAGTGTACACAAGCTCGCTGCCCGAGGCTGCTCGAGGTCGCTCGCTTTATCCTCTGTTACGGTCGCAGCTTTAGTGCCAATGCTTACTAACTGCTACACTTGATGCTACACTTTCTAATTTCAAAGCAAAATGAAACTTATTACGGTGTATTTATAAGTAATTGCATGTCATAATATATAACTAACAAGCGATCCTTCTTCCTGAATTATTATAAATTGTATGGTGCCCCAGAACAATGACATTCACACTACGTCGCGTTGCTTCGGGTTCGGATCGACCAACGTCTGATCCAACGACGTGACTCGTTGTTTAATTGACATTTGAGGAGTCCCGGTTATTGTTTTTGTAATAAAGACGAAATCATGAGCTGTATGCGAATACGATAAGAACAAAGAGTCGGTTGCGAAACATCCAGAGGACAAAATGTTTCGGGAAAGTAGCGCAGTATGCTGCAATTGCAGTGAAGTAAAATGAATCTTATGCGGCGCAGTACAAGGTTCAATAAATCTGAGGTTAACGTTAATGTGGCAACCGCACAGCCGATACGTGTAATGAGGCTGCAGTGACGACACGCGCGCTGCCACCGGCGCGCCGCCTTTATACATATTACCTACCTACTCATATTGTTGATACGTTTGATATTAAATGTTCATATATGTTGTGTCCAGTGGAGAGTTTTTAAATATCTTCAATTGTTAATTATAAAAATATTCTATTCTATATACTCGTATCACAAGTAGGATGAAGGAGAATGAGATGCATTACAATTATTTGGATTTGATTGAAGTGAAATTAAATTAAATGAAACAATGTGCTACTAAAATGGTGGAATTTACCGCGAATTAGTGGATTTTGTGGGCGAACCCGAGAAGTTTTGTCTACCGATTTTGTTTAAATTTCTCTAAACACGTCCTTTTTAATATAAAAGAAACGAATGATGAGCCAGCCACCACCACTATTACACACTTGACCCTGAAAGGGCTATAAATTTAATCGAAGACCATACCAGACACGGTCACCTGGCTCCAAGCTAGCATTAGGGTGCCGAGCGCTGAGTGGGATCCAGAGACTGACGTACTTACTCATGTTTAAATAAATACAGCTATTCACAGCATATTGCCAGTATTTTTATAAGTACAGTTTGTGAGTCAAACATAAAATACTGCGCATACAGTAGAACAATGCCTTCAGTGCTGTTGACGCCACTGCTGGGGTTGCCGCCAGGGCGAGGTGCGTCAGGCGTGTTCACGGACGCTCATATAGATCGTAGGTTTTTACGTACCGTGCGCAACCGCAGCTATTCGCCCAAAGGATGGATCTGGACTGTCCGAATCGACTTCACGTTGCGCACTCTCAATCCGAACCGAAATCTAGGCCACGGCAGTGAACAGATTTAATTTTTATTTGTTTATGTTTGTGTTTATAATTATTTAAAAAAAATATAATTTTCGCATTTGTTTCAATTGTTATTTTTTTTTGCTAAGGTGGGTGGACGATCTCACATCCTACTGGAGCCCATAGACATCTACGAGTGAATGCCGCCACCCACCTTAAAATATGAGTTCTAAGTTATAGTACAACGACTACCCCACCTTTCAAACCGAAACGCATTACTGCTTCACGGCAGAAATAGTACCTACCCGTGCAGACTCACAAGAGGTCCTACTACCAGTAATTACGCTAATTATAATATTGCGGGTTTGACTTTTCCACGATGTTATTCCTTCGCCGTGAAGTCAATGATAAGCATTTGTTAAATTAAGTATATGGCGTGGAATGTTGCGTGACGATTTCCCTACAAATAATATGTTATATTATTATGTATGTACGTATATACTTAGTCTGGCCATAAATACTGTTACAATTAAAAATAAACAAAATATTACATTTGAATTTGGGATCTGTCATTTTTATATGATTGCTCATTGAATTTTCTCATTTTGGCGCCAATACATTGTACAATATTTTGCGATATTAAAATGGAGTGGGGTGATAAAGAGAATTGAATCGCTGTGATTGCTTTACACAAAGTAGGTATGGAGCCAAATGCAATTTTTAAAACTCTCCATACGCTTGGTATTAGTAAAATGTTTGTGTACCGGGCTATTAATACGTGCAATGAGACCTCCTCTGTTTGTGACAGAAAAAGATCTGGCCGTCCACGTAGTGTTCGTACGAAAAAGGTGGTCAAAGCAGTAAGGGAAAGAATTCGAAGAAATCCTGTCCGAAAGCAAAATATTTTATCTCGGGAGATGAAGATAGCACCTAGAACCATGTCGCGTATTTGAAAAGATGACTTAGACTTAAGATTGACTTGCAGCCTATAAGAGACGTACTGGTAATTTCTAAACAGATAATTTAAAAGAGAATAGGGTGGTAAAATCGAAACAACTACTGAAGCGGTACGCAAAGGGAGGTCATAGAAAAATTTTGTTTACGGATGAGAAATTTTTTACAATTGAGCATCATTTTAACAAACAAAATGACCGTATTTATGCTCAAAGCTCTAAGGAAGCTTCCCAACTAGTCGACAGAGTGCAACGTGGGCACTATCCGACTTCAGTGATGGTTTGGTAGGGTATTAGCTATGAAGAAGTGACTGAGCCATACTTTTGTGAAAAAAGTATCAAAACATCGGCACAAGTGTATCAAGATACCATTCTTGAGAAGGTAGTGAAGCCCCTTAACAACACCATGGTCAATAATCAAGAATGGTTCTTCCAGCAAGACTCGGCGCCAGGTCATAAAGCTTGGTCTGCGCAGTCTTGGTTGGAAACGAACGTTTCGGACTTCATCAGAGCTGAATACTGGCCGTCGTCTAGTCCCGATCTTAATCCGCTGGATTATGATTTATGGTCAGTTTTAGAGAGTACGGCTTGCTCTAAACGCCATGATAATTTGGAGTCCCTAAAACAATCCGTAGGATTGGCAGTGCAAAATGTTTCCATGGAAAGAGTGCGTGCTTCTATTGATAACTGGCCTCAACGTTCAAAAGACTGTTTTGCAGCCAATGGAGACTACTTCGAATAAGCTTTTTATACTTTAAATTGTTTTATATTTATGTATTAAACTAACACACTGTAAAAGTAATAAATGTTATTTGCAATAGATTTTATTTTTATTTTTAATTGTAACAATATTTATGGCCAGACTAAGTACACGTATGTATATACATTAATATTTTAAGATCGTCCATAGAAAAAGTTGAAACATTCTCAACAATGTGCACCCAGGATTATAATTTACATTGCATCATTTTCACTCATGGTGTAGATGTCGCCTGGCGTTTTGTCGTTGTTGGCGTTAGTTTCCGGACTACCGCGGCCACACGGGGCTCATCCCATCACGTTATTGTGTTGTGAGCTGTTTGTGCGGTATTGCTGCCGATTCGGAACTCATATTCCATAATTAGCGGTATTTTTATCGTGTTCAATACAAATATAGTGAAAGTAAAATACTAATCAATAAATATTATTACTTACTGAATTTGTAAATACATATATATTATTTTTAATTTTAAATTGATTATGAGACATACATGTGGTGGAGGTAGGTATACCGCATCGCCGCACAGAGTGAAGTATTAGCTGGGACTCAACTGTTCATAGGACTATTGAACTAGGTATCCATATAATACCGGTGTCGACCGAACAATCGTTAAGAAATTTCATACAAGGCAATTCATAAATGTAGGTAAACAATTGTATGAAATAAATTGCTTTCGTAATTACCCGCGTTATCAAATCAGTCGTATAGTCGAACGCGAAACATTTTATATGATGCAATGCTGGTATAATACATTACGAAGGTCCGTATAAAGCACTACACCTGCTTCATTATTTCAATACATATTTCATAAAACAATCATACTTTCAATGTAAAATAAAGAATTATTTCACACTACCACACTAAATATAACTACTAACTCTTCCAACTGCTTCCAGACTCCTCCAGCATACATTAATCGAATTATTAATAAAACCTTGAGAGTTAGTGTTTCATTCCTCATTTTCAAGATATCTCAAATAAACGGAGACATAAATTCATTTTTAATTTATCTTCCAAACTTGTTCTGTGCATGTTCTCCGGGATGTAAGTAGGGTGAGCGGGGCCTACGTTATCGAGGAGGAGGACATCCCGACCGGCGCCCTCTTCTTCGATATCGCGAAGGCGTTCGACAAAGTCTGGCACAACGGTTTGATCTACAAACTGTACAACATGGGAGTGCCAGACAGACTCGTGCTCATCATACGAGACTTCTTGTCGAACCGTTCGTTTCGATATCGAGTAGAGGGAACTCGTTCTCGTCCCCGTCAACTGACTGCCGGAGTCCCGCAAGGCTCCGCGCTCTCCCCGTTATTATTTAGTTTGTATATCAATGATATACCCCGGTCTCCGGAGACCCATCTAGCGCTCTTCGCCGATGACACGGCTATCTACTACTCGTGTAGGAAGATGTCGCTGCTTCATCGGCGACTCCAGATCGCAGTAGCCACCATGGGACAGTGGTTCCGGAAGTGGCGCATCGACATCAACCCCACGAAAAGCACAGCGGTGCTCTTCAAAAGGGGTCGCCCTCCGAATACCACTTCGAGCATCCCACTCCCTAATAGGCGCGCAAACACCTCCGCCGTTAGCCCCGTCACTCTCTTTGGCCAGCCCATACCGTGGGCCTCGCAGGTCAAATACCTAGGCGTCACCCTCGACAGAGGGATGACATTCCGTCCCCATATTAAAACGGTACGCGACCGTGCCGCCTTCATATTAGGACGTCTCTACCCTATGCTTTGCAAGCGAAGCAAACTGTCCCTCCGTAATAAGGTAACTCTCTACAAAACTTGCATACGCCCCGTTATGACGTATGCAAGCGTAGTGTTCGCTCACGCAGCCCGCACCAACTTGAAGCCCCTTCAGGTTATTCAATCCCGATTCTGCAGGATAGCCGTCGGAGCACCATGGTTCCTGAGGAACGTGGATCTCCACGATGACCTGGAGCTCGACTCTGTCAGTAAGTATCTACAGTCGGCATCATTGCGCCATTTCGAGAAGGCGGCACGACATGAGAACCCTCTTGTCGTGGCCGCTGGAAACTACATACCCGATCCTGTAGACCGAATGGTAAACAGTCGACGTCGCCCAAAGCACGTCATTACGGATCCTCCCGATCCATTAACGGTGCTTTTAGGCACCACAAGCACCGGTCACCGTCCTCGTCGAACCCGTCGCTTGCGACGAAGGGCTCGACGAGCGAATTAACCCCTAGACACAGCCCACTGAGTTTCTCGCCGGATCTTCTCAGTGGGTCGCGTTTCCGATCCGGTGGTAGATTCTGCGAAGCACTGCTCTTGCTAGGGTCAGTGTTAGCAACTCTCCGGTTTGAGCCCCGTGAGCTCACCTACACACGTTAGGGTAAAGCTGAAATAGCCTCTCAAGGCTATCAGCATAGGTAGGAAAAAAAAAAAAAAAAAAAGAGGAGGACGGAAACAAATCCATGTCGTATAATTATGTAGAGGACACTAGCTACATGTCGTGTAGCTATTAGTGAGGTGCTGTCGTCCCTGACCCTGCAGCTCGTCGTCTGCATCGTAATGCTGCGTCGTAATAGTATCTGATATTTGCATTATTTTGAATTTTCGATATTTTGACTACTTTAGCCAGTATTTTGGGAAAACAATGTCTGAGCTCATCTGTCATTCATCTGAATAGTCCTTGACTCTATGGCTTTTCATTACTATTTTCGTGATCGCAAGCAAATTGTCTGTAGCTACTCGATATTCATTCATTGCTTAGATGAGTGCCCCCGCCCAGAGCCCAGAGACGTCCACAACGAAAGTGCCGGGTTTGATTTATGTTACACGACATTATTCCTTCATTTCAGAAATGATTCGTGAACATATGTTAAGTACGTATTTCATTACAATAATAGCGGGATTCGAACGCCGCCGCGCCGGCACGGGCGCATCGCTCGACACGCCTCATGCACCGGGCGTCTTATCCGGCACACGCGACATTTACAATAGGAGAAATTAAAACATCTATTGCCTTCGTTAAATCCATGAGTTTAGTTCACGATATGGAGACATTTTCGACATTGCGAAGCGTTAAATTGTAAGTAATTATTGAGGTTGAAGNCCAGCCCATACCGTGGGCCTCGCAGGTTAAATACCTAGGCGTCACCCTCGACAGAGGGATGACATTCCGTCCCCATATTAAAACGGTACGCGACCGTGCCGCCTTCATATTAGGACGTCTCTACCCTATGCTTTGCAAGCGAAGCAAACTTTCCCTCCGTAATAAGGTAACTCTCTACAAAACTTGCATACGCCCCGTTATGACGTATGCAAGCGTAGTGTTCGCTCACGCAGCCCGCACCAACTTGAAGCCCCTTCAAGTTATTCAATCCCGATTCTGCAGGATAGCCGTCGGAGCACCATGGTTCCTGAGGAACGTGGATCTCCACGATGACCTGGAGCTCGACTCTGTCAGTAAGTATCTACAGTCGGCATCATTGCGCCATTTCGAGAAGGCGGCACGACAAGAGGCCGCTGGAAACTACATACCCGATCCTGTAGACCGAATGGTTAACAGTCGACGTCGCCTAAAGCACGTCATTACGGATCCTCCCGATCCATTAACGGTGCTTTTAGGCACCACAAGCACCGGTCACCGTCCTCGTCGAACCCGTCGCTTGCGACGAAGGGCTCGACGAGCGAATTAACCCCTAGACACAGCCCACTGAGTTTCTCGCCGGATCTTCTCAGTGGGTCGCGTTTCCGATCCGGTGGTAGATTCTGCGAAGCACTGCTCTTGCTAGGGTCAGTGTTAGCATCTCTCCGGTTTGAGGTTATTAGTGAGGTGCTGTCGTCCCTGACCCTGCAGCTCGTCGTCTGCATCGTAATGCTGCGTCGTAATAGTATCTGATATTTGCATTATTTTGAATTTTCGATATTTTGACTACTTTAGCCAGTATTTTGGGAAAACAATGTCTGAGCTCATCTGTCATTCATCTGAATAGTCCTTGACTCTATGGCTTTTCATTACTATTTTCGTGATCGCAAGCAAATTGTCTGTAGCTACTCGATATTCATTCATTGCTTAGATGAGTGCCCCCGCCCAGAGCCCAGAGACGTCCACAACGAAAGTGCCGGGTTTGATTTATGTTACACGACATTATTCCTTCATTTCAGAAATGATTCGTGAGCATATTCAAATTCAAATTCAAATTCAAAATCATTTATTTCAACTTAGATGTCAGTATGACACACTTGTTGAATGTCAAAATACAAATAACAATGTTAACTCTACCACCGGTTCCAAAAAAAGCCACAGTCCTGAGAAGAACCGGCGAAACAAACTCAGCGGGCTTTTTTTTTTGTTTTTTCTCAAATATTTTCTTTTTTTTAAATAAATAGAAATATTCACAATAAAAGAAAAAACAAGTCAAAAAAATACAATTAAAAATAATAATAATAATAATGAAAAATGAAAAGGCCAGGAGCGAGCGCCTCATTCCCACGTAGTGCCATCTAGTAAATAATCCTTAACTTTATAATATGCCTTGTTGCACAAACGTTCCTTAACAGTTTTCTTAAATCTATGAACAGGTAGTAGTTGAACGTTTAGTGGGATCTTGTTGAAAAGCTGTACACCCAGCCCCCTAAAAGAGTTGCTTATTTTCTTAATTCGAGCCGCCGGCAACGCAAGCCTATGTTTGTTCCTAGTGTTCACATTGTGCAAATCGCAGACTCTGGGGAATTCTTCAATGTTTTTACGCACGTACAATAAATTTTCAAAAATGTATTGGGACGCTAAAGTTAGAATTTTGATTTCCTTAAACTTGTCCCTCAAGGATTCCCTCGGGTGCATATTATAAATAGCACGAATAGCCCTCTTCTGCAGGATGAAAATCGTTTCGACATCGGCAGCATTGCCCCATAGCAAAATGCCATAGGACATAACACTATGAAAATAACTAAAATAAACCAGGCGTGCCGTATCTTCATTAATATACATTCGTATTTTTTTTACCGCAAACGCTGCAGAACTAAGCCTACTCGCTAACTTGCATATGTGAGGACCCCACTGCAGCTTGGAATCAACTGTTATACCAAGAAAAACTGTCGAATCCACAAGCTCCAGTGTCTCTCCACTTACAGTAATATTAGTGTCAACTTGTCTAACATTAGGTGTGGTAAATTTTATACATTTTGTTTTTTTGTTATTTAATAACAGATTATTAACACTAAACCAATGTACCACGCGCGAGATAGCATCATTCACATCGTCATAATCTTCCAAATGTCGTTTAATTTTAAACAATAATGATGTATCATCAGCGAATAATACGACCTCGTGACGGGTTTCAATAAACTTAGGTAAATCATTGATATATACAAGAAATAGGAAGGGACCCAATATGGAACCCTGAGGAACACCCATATTAAGTAAGACACCGGAAGATCTGGTTCCTTTAACGTCTACTTTTTGGATTCTTCCGGATAAATAAGATTTAATAAGTTCTAAAAGTCTCTAATATGTTAAGTACGTATTTCATTACAATAATAGCGGGATTCGAACGCCGCCGCGCCGGCACGGGCGCATCGCTCGACACGCCTCATGCACCGGGCGTCTTATCCGGCACACGCGACATTTACAATAGGAGAAATTAAAACATCTATTGCCTTCGTTAAATCCATGAGTTTAGTTCACGATATGGAGACATTTTCGACATTGCGAAGCGTTAAATTGTAAGTAATTATTGAGGTTGAAGTAATAACTGTACGTCCGCGCTCAGAGTGCGAGTGATCTGGTCCGTCTCTGCAGCGGACGTCGTTCTCGGAGGCGCTTTTACAGTACGCGACTTGATCACGACTGATCACGACTAATCACGACACTGTAGAAATCTGCGTTTCAAAGCATGACTGTTCGATGTGACGAGGATCATATCTTTAAACGGTTCTTTCTGCGCCTACATGACCCGAGGCGCTCGTGTTACGTCACAGTGGACGCGGCAACACGCAATTGAAAAACAATGAGAGGCGGGAAACGGCGCGGCGTCGCCGGCGACGTGGAAACACTCGTTACGGTTTGTATTTAGAGCGCGAACAATTGTTGTGCCTACAGTTATATCTACTCGTATTATAATAGGTATTCACGGCATGTCATGTTCAGCTAATCTCACTAAATGAGTAGACACTAGTAGTTCCGGCTCCAGCTTACATAAACTAATTACTGACTATTGAAACGCAAGTACAGTGGCCGGTCTCCTCATCGTTCGTCTGTCATGACGACAACCCAAGTCAGATCTGATGATGTGCTGCTCTCTGCGGTTTTCGCCTCAACTGGTTGAGGTCACAATTAGTTAAAACGGCGCTAGCTGAAGGACGACGACTTGTTCGTCGCATTTTCACTAACAAGTGATGTCTGTAAAGCATCACTTTTACATTTACGGTAACAATATCCTTGTCAATGTTACCTACACTATACTAACTTATAAGTAAAGCTTTCTTTTTTATACTGACAGCCGTCGCCCGAGTCGGGGCCACTGAGACGGCGGGACAGGGTTGACGCAGAGCACATTACATCCATCCCGCCGTGGACCAGACGCCGGACCGGCGACACGACCGCCGGTTCCCCCGGTCGTCGAGCCGAGAGCCCGCCTTGATGGTGTCGCGCTGCACCGTCCCCGGAGCGGCCGGGGAACATATAAGTACACGTACTGGCTCAATATTGTCAAATACCTACATAATGTGAGACTATATCGACGGGTGAGAGGCTATTTGGTTTAAGCGACATTTTTTCTACTTTACAGGAGAGCCATTTAAAGCTTAACACGCTTACAACACGCTTACAAACACGCAATGTTTGGCCGATCTGGGAATCGAACCCACGACGCTCAACGCCACGGTCAGCGAGCACCACCGAGTCACCGATATTACCTACATAAGTTCACTACATAATTATGTATAATTTCTTCACAAACTAAACATTTGTTTGAACACAAAGTGTACACTACTCAACAGTCTATTACTGTATAGTTCAGACAGGCCTGCGCGTATTAACAGAGCGCTCTCCGCGTTGTATCGCAGCCGCAGCCGCAGCCGCAGCGACCTTCGACACAGCGCTGGCGCTTCACTGACTAGGGTGCCCTATGCCGACCTCCATACACCTTAACGAGTTTGATGTGAAAGTTAAAAGTATGCAGTCATGTTATCTGCATAATAATTAATATGAATCCGAGTAATTCCAAAACGCAATGTTGTTTGAGCAACGCAATAGAGTGCAGAATAGATAGTGATCGTCGAGGGGTTCAGAGCAGCGTGAAGGTGAAGTTGCAACGGCTTGCCCAACGCGAGCGGCTGTCGACCGGCGCGGCGCACCCGGTACCAACACGGCACGCAAACAATACACCGCTCATACACAGAGTGTAGGTCGTCCTTGTGGGGGGAGCACAACCTCATCCGAGCTGATTCATTAATATTATAATTTCGTTGATTCGTTGGAACGACCTTGTTCTAGTTGACCATCCTTCTGGAGGTGGACTCCACACGACCAGTCAGGGTGTCGAGTTCGGAAACAATTAATGTTTCTAGCACATATTCCTTAGCAAGTGTATTTCACATTTATTTGGCAACTGTTCAATATGGCAGATCAGGATTAGTCGAGTGCGGAATTTCCTTATGAGCCGACCGGTACCGGGCGCGATGACCTCCAGCGAGCCCCAGCTGGCCGCGGAGGCGCGACAGTGCCGCTGCTCTTGTGAGGCGCGAACGTTTTCTCGTAAATGAGTCCGATTATTAGACAAGTCCCTCTCGCTCCACATGACCACTTCACTCGGTCTTGTTTGTGTGGTTTAGCATGTGAGATTTTAAGAGTTCAGGGCACATGTCCGTACACTTTTAATTCACTTAATTCGTTTGTTATAATAATATGTACCTATTACATATTTTTTTATTGCAGTTTTTGTTTCGAGTGTGTCGTGTTTATATTCATAATACCTATTTGTGACATTCGCGCACAATCTAGTTCAACGCGTGTAGAATTATTAATTTCATCGCCGAAAACAGCTATGGAAGGAAACTCACGCATTAAAGGCCGCCTATTGTGGAATTTTCCAAATGTGCTTATTGATTGACACCTCGATTTGTTCAGGCGATTTTTGTATGTTGTATGTTGTCTGTCGGTGAGAGAATGCAACGGCGCACGACAGTTGACAGCCCGCGTACAAATTTAGCGGTGAAGGTCATCCGAAGCGAGGCGTCCCGTGTTGCAGCACCACCACCACCCTCCACCCTCCTCCCCCGGCCTCGCCGCGCACACACGTGCGGGCGGGTGACAGCTCGGCTTCGCTTCCACAACAATAAACAACAGACAACGCAGTGTCGTGCGGTCGTGCGTCTCTATCAGCTCG
Source organism: Bombyx mandarina (assembly GCF_003987935.1). The sequence goes on along the minus strand of NW_021011685.1, from coordinate 170,241 downwards.
ACAATACATCGACACGTGGACACGTACAATGAATGAGGCGACCGACACTTGTGAAATGATTTAGTATTTTCTGGTTGATTTTAGTTCATCAGTCAATTTCAAGTAAACGTTCTCCTTTATAATTTATGTCAAGTAATGAACCTAGCGGATGAGAGACACGTTCGCGACACGAGACCGTACAGAGTTTGCATAATTCTTGGTGTGCTGACGTCGCTGACGACGATAGGCAGATCAGAAGCAAGGCAAAAACTCACGCAACGAGTCCTCCGAGGAAAGCAACTGGTCCACCACCGATGAGTCTGATCTTGCGATGGCAAGAGTCGAAGANATAATTTATGTCAAGTAATGAACCTAGCGGATGAGAGACACGTTCGCGACACGAGACCGTACAGAGTTTGCATAATTCTTGGTGTGCTGACGTCGCTGACGACGATAGGCAGATCAGAAGCAAGGCAAAAACTCACGCAACGAGTCCTCCGAGGAAAGCAACTGGTCCACCACCGATGAGTCTGATCTTGCGATGGCAAGAGTCGAAGAGGGAGAGTCGGGCGTGAGGCGGCGGCGACAGGCCGACCATGCCTCCCGAGCGCAGCATCACATGCACTACCCGGGCGCTGGTCTCTGGCTCAGTGCGACCACCGAGTGCGGTCCAGCGAGCATCGCAACACGCTAACAGCTCGGCTCGCGGTCGGCGCGGTACTGTTGCGGACCGTCGCCCTCCGCCCTCCGCGCCCCAGACCCGCTGCCCCGCTGCCCCGCTCCTCACGAGTCTGAACTGACTTTCAAACTCTTCAATCGATTCATATTATTATATTTTTTACTATTCAGTGTTTATCATTCAAAACGACGGGTGTCCGAGGACATCTCTACCTGGTAGAAAATTCAAATGCAATAAACTTACTATACAAATGTACACTGATAGTAATTCAATGTTCGAGTTTCAGACGTTTCAAGTCGCGAGAGTACTTACTTTATTCAAAAGTTTTGAATCACAACAAATCGTTTCTCTAAAAAACAGGTTTCTCGAAATATAAATCACCGTGACAAGGTTAACAAATGCGAAACGATAGTGCAACACTGTACGTGGTCCGACAAGAGTGACGCGGCCACACACACCAGGAAACGTCTTTGTGGGCCACGATCAGCTGTTCGCGAATGGCGGGCGGCGGGGGGCGGGGGACGGGGGACGGGAGACCTACTTTCATTCCCATACATCTGACAAACCTGCGTGAACCAAAAAAGTTTCAACGCAAACAGGATCATTGACATCGAATTATTTCTTTATGAATGTGCGAAGACACGTAATATACTTTTTTTCAAAGCATTGAATGTCGTGGCGATTAGACGGTACCTTCACGGTCCTGCGTCGTATGGGCAACAGTAGAACACAACAGCTTTCGCGGTGCAGCTAGAATCACCCAGTTTGATTGGTTACCGTCATGTCATTGTCGTTGTAGTACAGTACGAGTATGTGGTGGGAAGACTCGGGCCATTCGCGTCACGTCCGTCCACACGCTCTTGTTGACGACTTACATTACTGTTACTATATCATACAGATCAATAGGTTAATACCGAAACAGAGAATCTCTGATTATTGCTTTAAACGTAGTTGCGCATCCGAACTCACGACTGTCTGATGACGTCAGCTGGTGTCGTAGCCGAGGTTGTAAGCGGAGCCGGGAGTCCACGTTAATGGATCTCATCTAAGTAAGCCGCGAATACCATTTTAGCTTTTCATTAATTAAAAAATATTTTAAAAATTGTTCAAATGAACCGTTTGAAGAAAAGAAGTCATGTAATAAAAATGAAATAAAACTAGGTACTGGGCCTCAATAGGTTTGGAGTGCTCGTTTCTCTTAGCCGGTTGCCATTGAGACAGCGATAGTCACACGGCCCGAGGAGTAGATAGCGTCCTACAGCCACCCGGCCGCCCAGCCGCCTAGCCGCTGCGGACGGATGGTACGGAATCACACGCACAGAGACGACATCTTGTGGTCTACTGCTGCTGAAGACGTTTCAAGCATTTTTCAGATGTTTGTGGTGGAATCGCGTCGCTTCATACAATCAGTTGCTAATACCCTTCTACAATGCATGTAATGCACTACCCACCGTACTGAATCAATCAAGACCACTAGTTCATATTAATTTCGAGAAACGGAACTCCCAATCAAAATTAATGTTAACAATTAGAAAGCGAGTGTATGTAATCCGCAGTCGTTGTTCCGACGTAGATCCACGGATTGACTTGCACGATGAACAAGATTTGCGTCGCCGCGACCTCTGTGCTTCTCGACGGAACAAACTTACTACAACTATGTTATTGCAACTGGAACCGGGACATTTTCCAGGTCGATCAAGTCTATTCATTTCTAAATTGACTAAAAGTTGCCTTTCAATGACAGCGTCAGCAGAACAGAGCAACACTAGTGGTGCGGTCGCCGGTCGCTGTACGGGGCTCGAACTTGCCGTTGCCGACCGATCATTGTTTCCATTTTTATGACGGCCCCTGGGATTCACAACGATAACTCTAATTAAATCGTTATTTTTATAAATACATAAGTAACAAATAGTTAATGATAAATCGCCCCGACGTAATCATTAGATACATATAACGTCGCGAAAAACATTTATTAAATATTTATAGAATTTGTATGATTATAAGCTTGACTGATTCGGCGGTGTAGTAATTAGAGCCCCTGACTGTTGCACCGAGGGTCGCGGGTGTGATTTCCATCAGGCAACCATTCGTGTTATGAACAGGTTTATTTGCTCTTTGTCTGGGTGTTTATTAAGTATATATAAGTATGTATTTCAGTCTCTGGTACCCGTAACACAGGGAATCCTAATTTTAGGGCCGGATGACCGTGCATGCCTTACTTGCTCAATTACTTATTTATTATTCTTATTATTATAAACAAAGAGAGGGTATGAGAGGAGGGATACAGTGCTTATAGTAGGGTTGAGTGTCGCGCCGCCGCCGCACCGCGCCCTTTATCGTTGAAGGATTGAGGTCGAGTCGAGTCGATTTACATCATCTCCCCATCACCGTACATTCAAAACGAACGCTTGCCCCGTCAGTACGACAACCAAAGAGGACGACCATGAAGATATATTAGGTTCTAGAAACGGATCCACGTTTATAGGTAAAGGATTAGTGTTTAGTTACAAGAAGATACTTGTGCGAGGACGGAGACGGGGCGGACTTACCAGAGGCAGTCCAGCATGATAGGGACATGCACGTGGCGCTCGCGAGGCCTCACTCACCTGGAACAATAGCACACTCTTGTAAATGTTGGCTCGGAGACGACACAGCGCACGGCATGCGACTCAACTCTCCGCACACTTCTTTTTATTAGATATTCAAGTCATTTGGTGCTTTTACCGGGAAAGTTATCCGAGAGCTTAGAAAATTAGGTTATTTATAAATTTGGACGCGCTCTTTCGGAATTTTCACCTTCGTATCTCTGCCGCTCGCGTCACCATATTGGAACAATGACGCCCAAAACAGGTTTTGAAGATGTCTCCTCTCGCACTCATTTTACGATGACGATTATAAAATAGATAGCAAATGAGACTAGAGACAAGCCTACACTATGTCGATACCTTTGTCAAATGAATAATGTCAGCGTACCAGTTCCGCAAAATCTACTCCAAGGTGTGTTTTAACAAAACTAATAATTCCATTTCACCTATGAAATATTTGTGATAATAGAATCACTATTGTTTCCTTAGAAAAATCGTGCGATTTTATTAAAATAAAAATGAATTGAAAAACCTGGCTGTATTAAAAATATCAGGGCGAACAACGGGGTCTGTAACATGCCTTCGTCAAACACACTAGGTCGCCCGCAGCCCCGCCTGCGTGGACTACGTGTTGTATCGCGGGCAGAGCCCCGTGCTCAGGACTGACACGAAAGGTTCCCAATATTTTTTTGCCAAGCGTTAAACTATTGTTTTCCATACCGAATTTCGTCAAAATCAGTTCCCTAGTGTGGGCATCAAAACGTAACAGGCAGACAGTTATTTTCCTATTTGAAGGTATTGTTTGCCTGTAACTTCTTTAGTATAACGTATTGTCTATACTAATATTATAAGAGGAAAGATTTGTTTGTATTGAATAGGCTCCGAAACTACTGAACCGATTTGAAAAATTATTTCACTGTTTGGAAGCTACACTATTCCCGAGTGACATAAGCTATAATCTTTTTTGAAAAAAATTAGGGATCCTTACTAAAACTCCAATAATGTACCCAAGGTGTAAACAAATTACCTAAAATATTATTTACATCGCGTGCCCTGCAAAACTACGACTACCTACGACTTTGTAGGACACATTATTATTTACAAAAAGTGTCGCGACAGTATAACTATTATAGTTATGCCGCAATAAGTGCTCTTTTATATAAAACAATAAAACAACGTCAAATATCGTTGAAGTTTTTGTTAAAGACCCGAGCGGAGTCGGAGCGGACCGCTAGTTAGTTGTAAATATCAATNCAGGATCGAAATTTTTGAGCGAGCCATAGTTTGTGGTGATAAAATTAATAATTTCAAGTAGATTAATTGTTGTAATTGATATAACTAGTTAATATCAGTAAAATAAAGTTGTGAGTGATTGATATAATATACAATTTAGGAACCAGAAGTACCGTAGAATTAAATAAAATTTCGCAACCTCAAAAAACTGTTCTGCTCACAGTAAACACTGTCGGTAGTCTGGCGCTCCGTTTACAACGGGATTTTTGAACGGAACTTGGCGCCAGATTCTACCGAATCTGTGGATTGTACGTTTATACGTTAGTAAAGGTACTGCGGACGGGGACTGATTTGTTCTGGTCCTCGGACCGCGCTCCTGTGCTAACACTCAAGTTATATTTACATTACAGTAACCTAGAGATATAGTAGAGCTGGTTTTCAGCTTCTTCGTTAGTTCTTATGTGCAGTCGGGTTTTTGTTTCGTTTCATAATTTTATTTCACACATTTCAACTATCGGATTAATTATCAATGAAATCAATTAGTTCTGGATGCAAGTCCTAACTGTAAAATTCTGTTTTTGTCTAGTGATCTTTAATAGAATACAATGAATCATTGTTTTTCTTCTTTTTATCCGCAGACTCCACATTGCTACAGTACACTACTATGAAACTATTATAACTGAGATGAATCTAATGACTTCTATAATAATATCTTGTTTAGAGTAAGAAAGTAAGTAATAAGGTAATTTTCTGAGAAAGTACGTTATGTTGTATCTGTAATCTGTAATTAAATCAAGATCATATAATTGAGTCGACAAGTCACATAAGCTATTATTTATTGATCAATGAGTTATGCACGTGCCAATTAGTTCTGTCAGTGCATTGTGTCTCCGTGGCCTTCGGGTGGCCCGTGACGTCATCGCCAACACAAACCGCACCATCATTGCAATCAATATGTACGCCTTGAGATTGTGGACATTACAATATTATTAGTTTTGGCTTTGTCGAGTCCTGGCAACATGAATAAATGAGTTTTACACTAGTGCGCGAGCATCATAAATGTTTTTTCAAATTCAAACTGAATGCATGAGTCCCGTGCAATATCTTCAAGTTTCAAATATTAATAGAGGAAGTTAGCGCGTTTCATGAATATCGATAAGACGATTGTGGTCAGCAAGTTCATGTGTAACTTACATGAGGAACAAGATTTTTTTACCTACTTATTTGCCTAAGAGACTATTCCAGCGACGCCCAGACGGGTAGGTCCCAGGCGGGACATGGGCTCAACTTGAGAAATTATGATAACTCTGGCCCCAGCAAGGGCAGTTCTTCGCAGAATCTACCACCGGATCGGAAACGCGACCCACTGAGAAGATCCGGCGAGAAACTCAGTGGGCCGTGTCTGTGGGTTAACTTACTCGCCGAGCCCTTCGTCGCAAGCGACGGATTCAACCGGTTCGAACGGTGACCGAAATGACGGATGTTGCTGAGAGTTTTGTAAAGAACTTTGCTGAAAATGGAGAGCAATTTTATTTAGTTTACTGTAGGGAGCAGCGTGGAGGACTGTTGATGTAAGTGCTGTGCAGTGGCAAGGACAGTCGAGACACACAGTCGACCAGCACTAACATTATACAATGTAAGAGCTCCCCAGGAAGGCTTCTAGACCTAGCCGAACTATTCACTGAACTTGATAGTGGCCACGTTATTGTGGATTATTTCACAAAGTGGCTGGAAGTCTTCGCCATATACAAAAGTCGCGGCTAATTGGTTCATAATGCTTTATATCTGACGTATTTGGCGCCAAGCGCAATTTTTTTTTTTTATTGCTTGGATGGATGGACGAGCTCACAGCCCACCTGGTGTTAAGTGGTTACTGGAGCCCATAGACATCTACAACGTAAATGCGACACCCACCTTTGAGATATAAGTTCTAAGGTCTCAGTATAGTTACAACGGCTGCCTCACCCCTCAAACCGAAACGTATTACTGCTTCACGGCAGAAATAGGCGGGTGGTGGCACCCACCCGTGCGGACTTACAAGAGTTCCTACCACCAGTAATTACGCAAATTATAATTTTGCGGGTTTGATTTTATTACACGATGTTATTCCTTCACCGTGGAAGTCAATCGTGAACATTTGCTAAGTACGTATTTAATTAGAAAAATTGGTACCCGCCTGAGATTCGAACACCGGTGCATCGCTCAACACGAATTCATCGGACGTCTTATCCTTTAGGCCACGACGACTTCATGAGTCTCCGCCACTTAGCCCCCACTGGATCCCGAATTGGCCTGGCCTTGGGAGTCGGGTTTTGATCCCTATCTCGAGCTCGACGATATGTTACTGCAATCAGAGAAAAACGCTTTCTCTCAGTTGCTCCGTCAACATATTTTGCATGATGTGATGCTCTCGTAGGAATCGAACATGGCCCGCCACTACTCGTCGCTGCTGAACCGAACAGAACACGCCCGCACACAGAGGTTCACTCGTCAGTCTCGTCACTGGCAATCAGCAGTGAGCCTCAACCTGCAGGAACCAGGGCGACAGTGGCGTAGTGATCTTAACTCGCGGCCAGGGCACAGTACCGTTTCGCCTACAGTAGCATTGTTTACGTCACGATGTAAAATATCGACAAGCGGACAACTGTGAAACAAACCGCGGAAATGATGTTAATTGTCGATGAACGAACGAGTAATTAGGACGTGAAGATAACTGGTCAGTTAACGTCTACTAATTACCCTCACCTTGGAATGTTTCTGCTTTGCAGCGTCGTAATACATATTATACATTAAATCTTACCATTCCGCATCCGAGACAAGCAGGCCTACGTTAAATTAGTAGGACTTTACACAGTCAAACTACGTAGACCCTTGAGAAAAGAACTAGAAAGTTGTTGTTTCACACATTTGTGAACATTTTCAAATCTATAATTAATATATTATATATTTTTTTAATATTATAAAGCTGAAGAGTTTGTTTGAACGCGCTAATCTCAGGAAATACTGGTCAGATTTGAAAAATTATTTTATTGTCAAATAGACTTCAGTTCACGATTGGCTTCCACGGTGAAGGAATAATATCGTGTAATAAACATCAAACCCACAAAATTATAATTTGCGTAATTACTGGTGGTAGGACCTCTTGTGAGTCCACGCGGGTAGGTACCAGCACCCTGCCTATTTCTGCCGTGAAGCAGTAATGCGTTTCGGTTTGAAGGGCGGGGCAGCCGTTGTAACTATACTGAGACCTTAGAACTTATATCTCAAGTTGGGTAGCGCATTTACCTTGTAGATGTCTATGGGCTCCGGTAACCACTTAACACCAGGTGTGCTATGAGATCGTCCAGATATTATGCACAAAAAGAAAAAAAAAATAGCTCATTTATTGAGGAAGGCTATATATATATAATATCACACTAAGACCAATACAAGCGGAGCACCAATAAAGAATGTTTCAAAATCGGGGTATTTTTCCCTTTTGAAAGCGTCCGCTGCGTGCGCTGCGGAAACGGTTAAAGTTTCGCTAAAATAATGTATGACAAAATTGTTCCTCTTTAAAAGTTTTCAAATAAAGTCCGCATTATTTGTAAAGGTGTTTTTATAAAGATGATATTAATCCCTATCCAAATAAACACGTTATTCATTACAACATTGAAACACCCAAATCACTTCAAGATAGGCTTTGACAATTATAGATCTTTCTGGATTTCTCCAGGATCCCATCATCAGATCTTGATGATTACAAAACCATTTGGGAAGGCTACCCTTTCGAACAAAAAAAAGAAAAAAGAATTATCAGAATCGGTTCAAGCATTTTCGAGAAATCGGTGAACATACATAGATAAAAAAATTATGGTCGAATTGATAACTTCCTCTTTTGAAGTTGGTTAAAAAGCGTGATTTTGGTACCTTAAATAGCTCCTTAATATTCTATTATTCAAAAATATTTTCACTTTCTACATAAATAAAGTCGCGGGTAAAATTTAGCGTTATGCCAAAGTAACTATTCCACGCGGACGGAGTTGCGGGCAAAAACTAAAATTAATAAACCACAATTATTACACTTTTATATCGCACTTAAATTAAAAAAAAAACCTTTCTGCACATTACTGCCCGTGTTCCTGCCGAACTGACACTTTATTATCACTGTTCAGTGATGTCTGAAACCTAAGCAGCATAACGGCTAGTATTTTTCGCACGAAAATTAAACGTGTATAATAAAATGGAATAGTATTTGCCTACTAATAGTACGTACTTGTGTCTAGTTCGACTAAGAGAAGGAAAAATAATTAATTTAAGGTGGCATGTAACAGTTTCAAATAAATAGGAAATAAATATATTAATCAATACAGATAATAAAATCGTAACTGGTCGCTGTCTGTACATGGAAGATAACTCAGGAAAACTGTTATAGAGGGCTTTATGAACGCAATAGAACCCAAAAAAATGATTTTTAGAATTTTTGTCTGTTTATCTGTTTGTCTGTGCGTTTGTGCTCGCTAATCTCAGAAACAGCTCCGCCGATTTAAATGTGGTTTTTACTAATTTATTGTGGTAAGCTTTACTTAACATTTAATGTTTGTTTCATGTCAATCGGTTCATAAATAAAAAAGTTATGCCCATTTAAAGAATCACGTAGCTGGGCATTTGTAGATTGTTTACGCCTGTGCGGCCGCGCGGGTATATAAAGCGCGCCGAGAGCCATAGGCACGTTTGCTTTCTATAGTTAAAAGATTAGGTTGACACGACTTAATAGTTATTAATAATTGTATAAAAAAACTGTAATAAAGTTAAACTGTATAATAATCTGTAAGTATTTATAATTTAGTTTTATGATAAGTACGTGTTTACCAAACAACGTTGTGTTAGTAGGTACTACTTATTGTAAGAATGCCTCGAAAAAGATCCAACCTCTCCCAGTGCAGCAGCAATGCTAAAAGGATGAAATTAGTTCGACCACAGAAATCTGAAGCAGGTCATGAGGCAATACTCATTACATCTCAGGAACGTCAGGCGAGGTTTCGTGTTAGAGAAACTTCGGCTCAGCGAGAATCTCGATTGAGTTCACATTGTTCTCAAAAAAATACCACTCGAATTAGGGTGAACAGGGAGCAGCGTGACGCAAGTTTGTCCATCGATCATGAATCTTATACACTATCGCGTGAGTCTGAGAACTTTACTAATAGGGAAATCCGTCTGAGCTTTCAGAGGGCTCGGACAGCAATTACCTGGTCTCAGGAGACACTTGAAGAACGAGAAGCACGTCTCTCTGCCGATTGCGAGGCTTATGCACTATCGCTTGAGTCTGAGACCTTTACTGATAGGGAAATCCGTCTGAGCTCTCAGAGGGTTCGGACAGCAAAAGCTTGCCTGGTTTCGGGAGACACTAAAAGAACAGGAAGCACAACTCATTACCGATCGCGTTTCCAGCGAGCCTATGCTTCGTGATGATAATAAATAAAGCCCAAGGTCAGACGCTAAAAGTTGTGGGTGTAGATATAAGTGTTAACTGCTTTTCACACAGTCAACTCGGTCACACGGTTATGTAACTCTGTCACATGTTAGCAATCCTAGCAACCTGTATGCTTTGATCCCCGATGGCTGTACGTCTATGTCGTGTATAGAGAAGCATTACTTTAAATTAGATTTTTCCAAATACCTAAATGACGGTGCTTATAAACCAAAAGATATGTCCTAAAACTGCTGCCCAAAGTCGCTATTCCACGCGGACGGAGTAGCGGGCACAGCTAGTTATTTAATATAAATATAGTGCACGGTGTCAATAGTTAAAAATATTTTATTGACAGGTATGAGTCGAGGGATTATCATTTTGATGATATCTTAAAAAGACCCGATGCTATTTTTACAAAAAAATTCTTTTCAATTTTTGTTTATCGGATAAATAATCTGTAAAAACTTTTTTTTTTAGTTTTTTTAAAACTATTATTTATTTCTTCTATATGAGAACTTTGCAGTTCAACGATTTTACCACCATAACTTTACAGATGAGTGGTTTTGTAGTGCCTTGTCAGAGAGAAACAACGGGGTTTGACAGCCTTTCAATCGATTACTTATTAGTTTCTAAACTGTTTAGTTGAGAACTACATTCGTTTTGCAAATGATGAATCAACAAGGGAGTAAAACGGTGTCATAAACGCCATGTTTGGGTTTTATCTATGACTATTGATTATAAACTATTCATTTACTAAAGGTCTAGATACCAGGCCATAAACTCAAAAAAAAAACTATTCATTTAACTGTCACGACTTTAATTCTAAGGTCTAAGCGTATTTTCATAGCCCAGCTATCATGAGGGATTTGTCTAATACATCTTTTATTATCTGGTGTGACATTTATGGTTTTGGCATTCCAAATTTGCACTGAATATAAATTAGTGAATTATTTTTAATGAAACAAAAAGCAATGTATAAAAATGATTAAGAGTTTATTGGAAGCTTTAAGCAAGAGAGAGAGAGATTTGATATTTTCACATTTTCCTTTTAAATGCCAGAGGTCTCATTACAAACTTGTTGGCTTATTTTATTAGAACTATCGGTGAAGTTTGGGCCTTTCGTTTTGAACGAGCATCTGAATCTGGTGACAAGAATGAATTTAACTTGATAGAAAGCTGTACCTGAAGTTTACCAGAAAACAATTTTTGATTGATGATGGTTGACAATGATAGGTGTGATGATGAGATAATACTTATGATTCAGAGCGCATTGGCATTCAGCTAATGCTGTTAGATTATGGCTTCAACTTCAGATGGGTTACTACTATCTCTCGATGCCATAGTGCCATATTCGGAAGTCCGCAAACAAAAAACAAACATACAAAACTGGAGGAAAACAATGTCTTTGAAATCGTCGTGGCCTAAAAGATAAGACGTCCGGAGTATTCGTATCTAGCCATGAAACGGTGTTCCAATCCCACAGGCGGGTACCAATTTTTCTAATAAAATACGTACTTACAAAATGTTCACGATTGACTTCCACGGTGAAGGAATAACATCGTGTAATAAAAATCAAACCAGCAAAATTATAATTTGCGTAATTACTGGTTAAAGGACCTCCTGTGAGTCCGCGCGGGTGGGTAACACCACCCTGCCTATTTCTGCCATGAAGCAATAATGCGTTTCGGTTTGAAGGGTGGGGCAGCCGTTGTAGCTATATTTGAGACCTTAGAACTTATATCTCAAGGTGGGTGGCGCATTTACGTTGTGGATGTCTATGGGCTCCAGTAACTACTTAACACCAGGTGGGCTATGAGCTCGTCCACTCATCAAGTAATAAAAAAAAGTTGCCGGTTCTCATCCTTTTTGCTGAGTACCTATGTCTCTGAGCCATAAATAAGAATGGGTCTCAGTAGGGTTATGTACAGAAGAATTTTGATATTTCGTGACAGAATTTTGGAACAGAATATTTAGGCAGGCCGAAGTAGCATTTATTTGCCGACAATATTCTCTTAACTATTTCTGCTGTTATGTCACTATTATTTGTTATCAGAGAACCAAGATATACAAAGTCATTCACAGATTCAAAAGTATTTTGGCCAATGATTTTATGCGCTGTGTCCTCACATGCGTCCCTCGACACCCTCAGGAGTTTGTCTGCGTTTACTTGGAGACCGGCTTCGAGAGACGAGGCTTCGAGAGCAAGGTATGCACTCTCTACTGCGAGAGATGATCTGCCAATGACATCAATATCATCCGCATATCCCAGTACTTGAACGGATTTGTAATATATATTGCCCGTCGTCCCTATCGCTGAGTCACGGATACACTTATCGAGCGCAACATTGAAAAGAAGGCAGGAGAGGGCAGCACCCTGCCTTAGTCCATTATGTTCGAATCTTAATAATGCTTTGCGATGGAATCAGTGTCATCCTTGTTAAAGATATAAGCTGCGGTGGTACGCCAATCTCATACATAGCCTGGTATAGGAAATCACGGTGTATGTTGTCATGGGCAGCCTTAAAATCAATAAAACGGTGATACGTGTCAGCATTAAACTCAAGAGTTTTCTCAAGGATATGTCGTAGGGAGAAGATTTGGTCGATGGTTGATCTGCCAGGTCGGAAACCCATTGATATTCTCCTAGTCTAGACTCCTCGAAAGGTTTTAATTTGCCAAAGAGAACGTTCGCAAATATCGTATATGCTCTATCTTATATATTGAGGAGTCTTCTATACCTAGTGATACAAATAGTAGCCAAAAACCCGAAGCTCAACTTGCCTTGTTCATTGCTGAACATACTTCTATTTCGAATATTGACCATCTTACAGACCTTTGCAAAGAAGTTTTTTTGTGATTCAAAGTAGGCCAAAGATATAAAAATGCATAGAACTAAATATACACAAATTATAAATCATGTTCCGGCACCTCATTTTCGGGAGAGTTTTCTTCAAGATATTGGCACACAGAAATATGGCATTATTTTAGACGAGTCTACAGACGTTAGCATATTAAAATACATTGGAATTGTAATACGATACTTTAGCCTGAATATGAATACCGTTGTATCGTCATTTCTGTCTCTGGAGCCTATTGAAAGAGCTGATGCTAGTTGTATAGTGACACATAATGTTCCAATACAAAGTATGATCGGTATCGGCATCGACAATGCGTCAGTAATGACGGCCAGAAATAAGTGTAATTGAAATTTTAAAGAGAGAGTTTAATTTACCAAATCTGATCCTCATTAGATACATTTGCCACTCCTTACAGCTGGCGGTCAGACACGCGTCTACGACATAACATAGAATTTTTGATAAGAGAGACATACAACTGGTTCTCTAATTCACCAAAGCGTCAGGATGAATACAAAGCACTGTTTCAAACAATTAACTGTGGGAAGGACCCACTAAAAATATTAAAGGTTTGTGACACCCGTTGGTTGTCCATAGAGCCTGCTGTAGTAAGGTTATTAGCACAATAAGAAGAGTTAAAACTACATTTTTCATTAGCTAGCGGCATTGCTTTCAGAAATGTACACTGACGAGAGTAACCGGTTATACCTTCGTTTTTTTAAAAGTATTCTTAATGTCGTTCAAATTGGAGTAAAGGTATTTAAAGGTTAGAATAAGGACTCTTCGAAACTTTGATGCCCTTGTTACGATATATCTGCGTTAGAATAATAATACCAGGCGCTGCTACAACAGACAATATTTTCATTACAATCAATATAGATGATCATATAGATCCAGTTGCACATTTGTGACATCTCTTCGAATCTCATGCTAGTAAAAGCAATTTATCTCGACAGTCTATAAATAATATTAGGAAACGGTGCATAGACTTTAATGTCAAGTTAATAAAAAAAAATCAACATAGAATACCTTCCAATTACCAGATTCTTGAGAAGATAATACTCTTAGGTCCGGAAAATACATTAAAACAGATTAAAGATCTTCATGCACTGGTTGGATTGGCAAAATAATTCGGATTTGATGACCAAAAAATAAGTAACATAGTTCAACAATGGGGAGTTATTCATTTCACAGCATGGGAAACTTCAGGGGACAGTGTTAAGTTCTGGGCTCATGTATTAAAATACAAGAATGCAGCAGGAGTTAATACATTCAAAGAAATAGCTGATCTAGCTATTGCTGTATTATCTCTTCCTCACTCTCATGCGGAAGTAGAAAGGCTTTTTAGCGTGATGAAAACAGTAAAAACTAAATTAAGAAATAGGCTGTCTACATTAACACTCAACTCTACAATTATGATTCGAAATCAACTCAAAGTATTGAAAAAGTTTTGCCATAATTATGCTTTGCCACCTGAAGTCATAACAAAAGTTACAAAAACGATCAATGTAATTTTTTGCAAAATTTATTAAAACAAATATTTTATATGTAATTAAAAATGAAACACCTCTGATGGTGATGATAATTAATGATAGGTGAATTAATAAACTGTAACTATTTTTATTAAATATTTAATAATACCATTGAATTTGTTTTATTTCATTAATTTATCCCACATTTTTTTTACATCAAAGTTATATAATTACTAAATTAAGGGATAAAGTAATTCCAAAACTTTTAGAACCTTTTAGGTAAATTTATTTCAATTCTAGCACCTTTTCTTTTTTGATGTAGCCACAAACTTGGCGGGCGTAACGGCAACACTGGCGACCAGTCGAGCCAGGATCTGACGGCGAACGCATGCGCAATTTCAACTCGGCCGCCACGTCTCAATATCACGCGATCTCATTTTTAAGTTTATTTGTCAAGTTAAAATTTCTGTTTTTATTTGTGTGAGCGTTGAAATAAACTATTGCAAAGTGAAAAGATTTTAATTCAAACTATGAAGTACTTGTGAACTTCACTAGCTACAACTTTCAGTTGATCGCGTTTTATAATGACTAGATGTATGTTTATACAATTATTAAAAATAACAAAATAAAAAAGATGAGGTTTTTCGTTTACTTTGGTGAGATGTCGCTCGCACATCACTGCGAATTCAAGGCTTTCAATGTTCGATGTTTGTTTGAAAACGATCATTATTTGATGAGGCGGAAATTCCGAGGACACTTTTCCCCGTTTTGAGCTGGCAATGAAACGACCCAGTACTGAGTACTAGGTCAAGGCGAGCCACGGACGCGGACTCTGTTCGGAAAACGTCTATAATGATGAATAACGAGAAACGGGAAATCACAACCCTGTCTTAGTTGAAAGTGACGAGACAAAGTGTTCCGTTTACGAAGCACAGGCACGCTGCTCCCATTCACATTCATGATTTTTTTTTTATATTTGACTCCATAAAAAAGAGGTCCTTTCAAATTTTACAAATAATTACCATCTCATAGACTGAGATCTCCTTCTCCGTTCATCTCCCTTTTAGCATCGCACTATGCTTCACCAGAATAGAGTAACTCTTCCAACATGAAACCAAATCTTCCCTTCCACGTGGAATAAACACCTCTCCACGGTGTTTCATGAGCGTTACGTTACCCACAGCTTCCCCCCACACATACCTTCATCAATTAAGGTTGAAAAGAGTTGAGTTTGTGTGCGGCTAGCAGTGCCGTGGCTGTAGCCTTGCATAGCTGAAGTATATGAGCGCCGGCGGCCACTCACCATCAGCTGACTTGTATGTTTGTATGTCTCAGTAGGAAATTAAACAAAGAAACTAAGCGATTACTTGTAATTGTTGTGTAAGCCATAGTCGCCATGCCACACGCTACGGATTACCTCTAGGCAAATAATGCTGGCTTCACACCAGCACTATAGTCGTAGTACTGAAATATTTTATACAATGGATCCAAAATATTTTAACGGCGGGAATATTCGGAGTTATATAAGCTAAAAATTAGCGGCAAACAAAACATTCTAATATATTATTCTAATCCGGCAATGATCATTCTCAGAACTGCGATAATTTGTTGAAGGTTAATAATACTTAAAATAGTTATATTGGCGTGTATAAGAATAATATCGTTAAATATACTAGTATGTTTTGTCCTGTTGAGTGCTCGTTTACCAGGCGCTCATGAACCTTGAGAGGTTGCGATGGTTTGATGCGTGACAAAAGCGCCTCGCGTCACGTCACGGCAAGGCGAGGCTCGCCCGCGTTGCTAAATATTATTTAATATTTCTACAAAGACAATAATTTCAACATAAAACTTCGTGGTTTATATTTTGCGGTCTGTACATTACGTGAACCATTTCAGAACACTCACGACACCCGATCGGCGTTATTCATTTATCAAAATATTGAGATTTTACTGGTGTAAACACTGGTGGTGGCGGTCGTTTACAGGTAAAATCTAATAAAAGACAAAAATGCCCACAATTTCTATTAATTTTAATTTCAAATTAAAAATGAAACAAAAACGAATATAAACAAAATAAGAATTTAACACATTATATGAATATTCACTTTGTCGTTTATTATCTTCTCGCATGTTCTAGGCAATATGTTCAATAATTTCTTGAAATATTCTGCACTTTTCCATTTCCATTTAACTTCTGTCGAGTTCTTCCCAAACAAGTTCTATATGAGAAATTTCAGAAGAAGGAAATTTCACTGGGACAATTCGAGAAAGGTCAGGTCATTGAGATTGCATAATTTTTAAAATATTTTCATCGTGTTTTCTTGTTCAGAAAGTTCTGACAAAGCTTCGACGACCGCTTAAGACCGCACCTTGTTACAAAGTGAATTCAGGACCCATGTGATTTAGTCCACTGGGCATGGCGGCATCTTTGAGAATTCAAATACCCTTATTTATTGAGTTTTCCGGTTATCTTCTTCATCTTCATCGGTAGTTCCGGGCTTATTGTTGCCAAAACTCGCCCAATCCCTGACATGACCGCCACCGTGTTTGATGGTAGATGCTGTACGTGCTTCCAAAGGCCTCTCTCCTTGTGACCGGCGGACAAACATGCATCTACTGGACTTCAAAATTATAAGTGACATTTTGCCATTGAACTATGGTCCAGTTTTTATGCGCCTCATTCTAATCTAATTTTTCTTCTGCCGATTTGTCGTTGACTGTATCCTCCTCGCGTAGTGTACAAATAGCGCTTCGTTGTTCTAGTGTGATTTGCTTGCGTTTTGCCATTTTCAGAAGGATAGGTACGAGCAAAGCAGTAAGGGAAATCTTCCTAATACAGACAATATTAATATCACAACCTTCGCGTGCTCAAGTGCGACTAAATACGGTCCTAAAAATTGAAAATTATCAAATATATTCAATAATACTACACCATTGCATAAAAATAAATGCAGCCGGATTAAGTTATAAACACGTGTTTCGTCAAAATTAAAGAATTTCCTAAAACTTGAACATGTGGTATAATAATCCAATTTAATAAACATTTCTATACACTTATTCACTACATACAGAGTGTCGCGATGTTCTTTATTGTATAAAAGCAGGTGTGCTTCCAAGCGTAGATTGTAGACGGTCGTGTATATTGTTGTGAGTCGGTACGAGAGTCGAGTGACGCGGTGGCGGTGGCGCCTTCCCGGTCTCCGTGCAGCGTGCAGCCGCGCTGACGCTGTATCGGCGTACAGCGCACAGAGATGTCGACGCTTACAAAACGAATTTGGCAGTTTATTAGGAGCAGCGTGTTAGTTAGTGTGTTTGTATTGTATTGTCGCGCTCCGGACGGCCGTGACGTCACTCGCTCTCGGACTCGTTACGCGGCTGGAAGCGGGCGGGGGGGCGGGGGGCGGCATGCGCCTTACACTATGTCACACTTACTGTGGCGAGCGAGCGAGCATACACTCACCTGGAACAAACAACAACATGTTATTGAACTTGCACCGCGAGCACGCTGCACGATACACTTACGACGGCTCTGAAACGTGACCTTTGTCGAGCAACCTACGTGCTTGCTATAGCCCTACTGCCTCCACGAAGTTCTCCAGCTGACGGCCTACCTGGGGATAATTGGCTACCGGAGCCCAAGGACATCACAACGTGGATACTGTCACCCGCTTCGTTGTATAGTAATTACACTCGTTTTAATTATTGCGGGTTTTATTTTTATTACTCGATGTTATTCCTTCCATTGACAATACACATAAATTAGTTATTCCTTGATCGTCGAAGTTATTCGTGAGCTTAAAATAGGTATTTTCATTACGAAATTCTAATAGTAATCTATTACTATTAGAAAAAGAAGTGACGAATATACGATTAAAAATTATTCGAGATACTTCAGATTAGTCGAATTGATGTGAAAACGTGACGAATGATTATGTAACTTCTAGAATACAAGTGGCAAGTGGTGAGTGAGAGGCCCAATTAAGTATTCGATACTAGACTGCGATGCGCTATCTGGGACACTCCGAGCAGCTACTGCGAGCTGCGACGAGTAGGCATCACAGACATGCCTACATCTGCTGAAAGCCAATCACGCGTGCCGGTTACAGAGGTGGGACAACCATTGTAGAACAAAATTCACTTATTATTAATACGATACAAATATGTAAAACAATGGTGGAAGTGGAGGATAGGAACAATAATATCGGGCGAGCCGCCTAGCCGGGGCAGTGGGTCCGCAGATCCGCATCACGCTCCAGTTGTCGCCTGCGCCGCAACGCACACTCACTCATCCTCTCTCTCATATACGAGTATATGTCTCATATAGATGTCGGAACGGAAATATGTAGATATTGTCCAAAGCTAACGTTATCGCCCCAGTAAGATCTAACTGGATAAGTAAGTAATAGGTAAGTAAGAATCCGGGGATGGTCTCTTCAAAAAAGATTATAGACTTATAGAGATTCAGAACATTTAACAGTTCAGGAAGGTCAAAGCCATGTCATTAAGACCCAAAATAAGTGAAATTACTTAAAATAAATGTAATGTAATATTTGTGTAATGTAAACCAGGTCTTGCAATTAGGATCATTATTGTCACCAAACAACAAGCAAGCGCCGTGACGTGGCACAGTTACCATCGAAGGCCGGCGGACAGAGGTGCTCTACGCACGTGGCGATGGTAACTAATGACATCAGGACGGTAATAAGTACATGTTAACAGCTTATTATTGACATGTTGATGTTTAATTGTAATACCATATTCAATAAATCATAGTTTAAATAACTTAAAAACACGCCTTTATAAGTAGAAAATTCAACTAATCAATAATAGCAAATAATATTTTTGTAAAAAAAAAGCGTGGCGGGTGGGAAATCGGCTGCGCCGCCGCGCCACTACCAGCCACTCTTGTAAGCTTTTGACTTCCAATCGTACTTCAGGTGATACATTCCTGAAGTGAGGCTCTCCTAATAGCTTTTGTTCTAATCGGCCAATATGAAACTCGTTTATTATAGTTATAAACACTTATAGTGTTAAATTTAATTGGGTTTTCCGAAACAAGAAATTCCCGCTGTCGTTAGGCGCTATTGTATAGCGAAATGAAATCATCCACGCCACGTTTGGATTTGAAAAAAACGAAACATTGAAAATGCGGTTAACGCCGCGCCGCTGGTTCAATCTAACAACATGGGAGGATATCGTGACCAGTTCGTTTATTAATAAGTTAGTATTTTGGGTAAATAAAGTTTTATAGTGAACTTTGAAACGTCGCGCAAACATGTTTTCCTCGAGGACACAGTGAGTGGCGCATGGCGTGCTGGTTGCGTAGGAGCCGTCCGCCGTACACACGAGTGTTGGGTGTGTGTGCGTCGCCACAATTAGTGCGGAGTGCGCCGGAGTCAAGTGGGAGCAATCACTGCTAGCTAGCTACGCACACTCCCCGTTTCAGTCCTATACAACATGCCAGTGTCACGGTTTTCGAGCGCAAGGCTGACCAATAACATCAGAACGACATAATATTTACGCACCTGCACCCAAATTATCCTGGTAAATGTGGAGCAGGACAATTTACCAGGTGCATTTTGATAACATTCGAAATGACTGATACCGATACTGAAACCATTATGGAAACTATCGTTCTTATAAACCTGTATTCAGGAGCGAAGCACACGCGCGGCGAGGTTTTTTGCCTTGACGTCACACAGGTGTAGCGATAACGTACGATAAGCACGATAAGCGAGCTCCGTGTGCTCTGTGCGCTCGAACAGCAAGTGGGTCGCAGTTATCGGG
The DNA here is from genome assembly GCF_003987935.1 of Bombyx mandarina. The sequence continues at coordinate 150,199 of NW_021011685.1, read as the reverse complement.
CCCGAAATACGTCAACAACACGGAAACAACAACAACAACAACTACTACAAAACCGGTGTGACCGCTTATTATCGACCGACAACATTAATCACTTATATAAGAAAGAAACATGGCCGGCGGCGCGATGCGGACACGCTCCGCCGGATCCTGTTCACGTTATAAAACTAAGTTCTGTACGGAACAGCTCAGCGGCTCGAGTCGGCACGAGCTCGATGCGACCGGTGCGCACTAAGGATACAAACGTGTGAATACCGTTTCCAGACGAGCGACGAGACGCGGGAGACGAGGCCCGGTGGAGGAGTGACACACCTGCAGAAACAGGAGACGGTGTCGTCGATGTCGGGCGGCGCGGGGGGCGAGGGCGGCACGCTCCGGTACTTGACGTGCAGCACGCGGCGGGCGGCCCGGGCCCCGCTGCGACGCAAGATGCCCACGGGCCAGCGCCGGCCGGAGCCTTCCTCGCCGCCCTCGGCCTCGCTCATGCTGTACGGTCGCGCCTTCAGCACCATGCACGACACTCACGCCGAGTCACTGTCGAGGCTCGAGACAGTGTTGCGCGACCTTGCACACACAATCGCAAAAACGGCGCTCGCGTTTGCGCGCCGCGGACGACTGACGACGACGGCAGCGGCGGCGGGAGGACGCGTCGGCGCCGCCTGCGCGGTGACATCACGCTTTATCAGCTCAGGTGAGTCGCCATCGGCCTCCGATTCAAACTATCCATATCAAAGTTGTAACAAAGCTTCAAAGTGAGCAACAAAGCTGCAAAGCATCTCACACCTGACCAGCCATCTACATTATAGGATCCCTTGATGACTGAATCTAGTCTAGAAATAAAAAGTGAAAGCATGAAGAACAGCTTGTGGGCTTTTTTTTTCAATCCAGTTTGTGTAAACAATATTGGGAAGAGCTCGGCTGTTGTTTTTTTGGACGAGCTCACGGCACACTTGGTGTTAAGTGAGAGCCTATATACATCACCAATGGCAGAGTTATAACTATATATATATATATATATATATATATATATGTCCTGTAACACTTTTGGCATCCAATGAACACAAAAATACATTTAAAGTGGCGACCACCGACATTTGGCGACCAATATGCGGTCGCCACTTTGTTTCTCAATATTTTTAACACCAATCAACTGTAGATGGAGTTATGGTTACTATATCAATTTTTGAGATGGTCACCAAATTGCCTCAGAAACGTTTGAAAAAGCATATCGCAGTGCCGAGTGGTGCCGCCAGAGGGTGTGTATACGCAGCGCTGTATATTGGCTTTTACTATACCGATGATTTGGCGTCGCCGCGCCAGCCAGCTCGAAATTTCGCTTAACGTGACGTTGCCGACTCGGATTCAAATTTCAAAATATTTACTTATTGTAAGGTGTGTGTCGTGTAACCCACTTATTAATAGTAGTACTAGTAATTATTGCGGTATCGCGGTCAATACATTGACATTGATAAATTTTTAACTAAAAAAGATTTTGTTTGATGTATAAAACACGAACTAATTTGTCCCTTGAAGGTCACTCATTTTGTAAGAATGAATAAATGTTTCAACTGTAATGATAGGTAGCGTTCATAGTATCATACATACACAGAGCCCGTTACATTTCGTAATAAGCATGAACAGAAATTATATTAGAGCATTAGTAGATCAAAATTTTTTTTTGGTGCCAAATTTGCAATTATACCATAAAATATGATCATTATACACCTGATGAACGTGACTGTAATTATCAAGCTAGGTTCATCTGGGTTTACTTCTACATATTGATTAGTGGCCTTAATTCTCTTTTGTTTATAATCAAAATGGATAAAAACCAAACGAGAAACGAATAATATTATTTTTATTATTTTGCAAGATATCGCATAGTTATTAGCCGGCATTATAATATTCTTGTCGCTGTTTATGCGCTAAGATTTCTTGTGTAGAAGAAGTAAATCACCCTCAAATTCCTGACACTGAAACTTTGTAGATTACTAGGGTCACCCAGTGACACCTTATTTCGGATTTTGATTCTTAAGATAACAAAAATCATATTTAAATAACTATAGCGAAAATCAAGAATCGGATATGTAGTCATAAAAAGTTTCTTTCATTTTCTCATTAATGCTCGAAATGTTCGAATTTCAGATTTTTCAACACTTCTGTACCAGGACTTAATGATTATACTAAATTATAATAAATAATTAATATATAATAAATAGTAATGTCAAAAATAATAAATAATTATTTATAAGATTATTAATAATAACATAGGTATTTGGATATGATTTTTTAACATGGCAGTGTGCTAGCTGCCTCCTGTCAGACTCAACGAAGAAATTATTTAAGCTCAAGGTCTTAAACATAACTAAATCTGCAGGTACAGGTGGCATCAGAAATCGCTGACGAAAAAAATTTTGAAAACAGCGTGAATTTCACTTTGAATTCTGATATAAGTACATATTTCAGACATTCACAAATATTAAACACACAATTTAATTCAAAATGTGATACGCCTACGTCTACCCATGGGGATGAGTACCTACTGTTTTTTGCAATAAAAAAGTTGTTTTTTTACATAATTATAGTGCAGTCCATGAATACCATCTTAATGTAATGCAAAAATCTTAATGCAACTCCCGATTTAGCCAGTTTTAATAATAGTTCAGTTTTGTCAAAAGAAATAAGTAACATAGTACCAGCGCATGGTTCACTCACGGATATAACTAAGCACACACTAACACACAAAAAGAAAATAAAAAAGGTTNTAATTATTTAAACATTTTTTTTAGTTTAGAAGGATGATGGAAATTGGAAAAAAAATTCTTAATTAACAATCGTCTAGAATATTGAAAAATATGTTTTTATAAAAAATTCCAACGGGAATAAATTTTTTAAAGTGTTTAGATTATGCAATAATTTTTTTAGATTTTTCAATTAACTTTAAGTACTTGAAAAAAAATTTTTTAAGTGACGTACTCGCTTTCGAGGCCGTACGCGCAACCTAACAATGGCGCGCGGCGGGCTATTTTCAGCGTTAAATTAAAATTATAAATAATGGAGCTACAGTTCCGGGAATTGGAACTGTTTTTTTACTAAATTTCCTCCTCTTTAAGGATCTTTTTTTCAAATTTCGAAAATATTTATAGTTTACGGACAATAAGCAATAAACGAAACGCTATTTTTTTAAGGTGTTTAATTGTTAATAACTTTTGGAATTTTTTATGTGCTAATTCAATTTTTTAGCACAATGGTCTAGACATTATTCCGAATCGAATGAGCTAAACCACATAATTTTAGCAGTAGTATGTCGAATTAACACCATTTTTAACTTGTCGACTAGACTATAACACTAGTCCTAGCAAGAGCAGTACTTCGCATAATCTACGCCTAGGACCGGCGAGAAACTTAGTGAGCTGTCTCAGAGTTAACTTGCTTGCAATCGACGGGTTCGACAAGAACGGTTACCGTACTTGGAGTCTGATTCTATATGACAAGAAATCAAAAGAGGTTTACGATGATCACCCTAAAAGTACCTATATTTTATTTGCGTTGACGTTGATAACCTACCTACATGCCATTGCTAACACCTACCTGCCATTGCCTACTTAAAAAGAACATAAATATTAGACCTTACGAAAAAATATTCCCAGTTGATAGGCAAGGAAAGTAAGATTATCAGCTTTACACAGAGCTATTTAGCTCTTCCGAAATCTTAAATGGAACGCGTCTACTCTGTAAATACTCTTTTATTAATTAGAAACGGCAAAAACCTCTAAAACTACGCTTTAGGAACTCTGTGGTTTTAATATCTGAAGATTCATACAAACTGAATAAATATGATTCCCCAGCTAATAGTGCGAGGCGGTTGAAATACTGCGTCAAGGATCATGTTTAACTCGGGTATTAAAGGAAATAAAACGACTCACCGCAATCAGAGGATCTTAATTATAATTATTTTAATTGGGTCGCCTGATGTTAATTAGATCTAAGGAGCTTAATGTTAAGTTTGTTATAATCAGTAGATACGGGTATACGACTTCAGCCTCATGGAACTAAGATATCATTTCCCTATCCGTTCATATCTGATTACCAAAGTTCTCGAAACCTTGTCTCAAGATTGGCGGAGTTTAGTTATGGTGTCTATGGACTCCGATAACAGATCCAGATGAGCTGCGGGCTCTAGTAGGTATCTTATCCATGCTAATATTATTATTAATTGAAAAAGTGAATTTGTTTGTTAGGTTTTCACTTTTTAACTACTTGTGCGATTATCACATCACGAAACACATCATCAGGAGTACATAAAAGGACATAGGATAAGTTCCCTTATTAAAAAGAGCGAAGCTGCGATTAAAAGCTATTGTAATGATATGTGGTAATTTGAGTATTTTTTGGACTCTTGATATTTTTATTTGTAAATTTATTTCTATAGTGAAATAAAAATACCTGCCTGTTACAAAACATTTTTATTTTTTTCTATAGCGTTTGTGGCGGTGATTTCATCGCAAAATAAAGTAAGTTATGCGGAAAATCATGTTTTATTATATATTTTTTATTGCATAGATGGGTGGACGAGCTCACAGCCCACCTGGTGCTAAGTGATAACCGGAGCCCGTAGACATTTGAAATGTAAATGCCGCTACCCACCTCGACATATGAGTCCGGAGGTCTCACTATAGTTGCAATGGCTGATTTCCATGTTCACGTAGCAATGATAATAAATAAAAACATACTTTTGTGTTAAATTTATTAACTATCTGAGACATTATAATAAAAAATATAATAATATATTAGACCGGAATTAAATTATATACAAAGAAATATAGATCACTCGCAGGAAATTGCAGCATTCTTCAAGCACATTTTTAAAACATATCAAAAATGATCCTGGTCAAACTTATCGACATTTGAGCCAACGCTTCATTTATATGTCCAAACACTGACTCATATTTTATTTTATATTTCTGTCTTCCTTTATGTATGTAATAAATAATATAATAACTAGTTATCTCATTATATAAAAATAAAATATCAAGTGCATGCAAGCAGTGGAACCAGGCTGTTGGCTCGTATGTCGAAAAATTATATTTTTAAATAAATAATATTCAGCAACCTTATAAGTAAGTACCTTTATTTTACAGCAAAATGTTTCAAACAATAATAAAATTGTTAATTCTTTTTCATATACAATCATCGATATATAATGGCACTACACATTATTTTAATTCACCACATCTGTATGCAGAGACGACCGTAATAAGATCATGAAAGATTCGCAGGCAATATAAAATATAATCAAAATCTTGCTGTTTATTTATTTCACAATCACTACTTCTACTGGCAGTGATGAAGCAAAAATACAAAGTTTACCCGCTGAGAAAATTAAAACATAACAAATATTTAATATTTTCCATTTTAAGGATTTCTTTTTGTTTTGTAACAAACTTTAATGATATATAAATTAATTTTGTGCAGACTAATCACTAATTTCATACAACACACACACACAGACATCGAAGTATAGAAGCGTTTATTAAAATGTAATGAGATAAAAACCTCTCTTGGCGACAAATTAATTACTACAGCAAAAGCAAAAGCACAGTANAAATATTTAAATTTTCCATTTTAAGGATTTCTTTTTGTTTTGTAACAAACTTTAATGATATATAAATTAATTTTGTGCAGACTAATCACTAATTTCATACAACACACACACACAGACATCGAAGTATAGAAGCGTTTATTAAAATGTAATGAGATAAAAACCTCTCTTGGCGACAAATTAATTACTACAGCAAAAGCAAAAGCACAGTAGAAAAAAATTGTATATAATAATTAAATAAAAATAAGTACAATTATAGTCGCTTTCATGCCTCAAAGATTGTTGAGGTTTACGTCAATATTTAAAAAAACGTTTACAGTACAGTATACTGTATATGTATAAAGTAGCTTTAAGACTAGATTTTCTTTTCATTTGAACAAGTCACGTGTAAAGTAAATTTTCCCGAAAAAAAAAACGAACACTAACAGTATTGTTGATAGCATTAAAATAATTATCGATTTAATATTTTACGTTTTATTATTTCACGGAACTTAACAGTACAAAATAAGACGACGCACGGGGTCAGTGACCTCGTGTGATACGGGACGTTTGCTTCATACTTATATCATAGCAAAATATTATTCAGTTTAGGTTAAGATAACCAATTTTTATTATTATTATTTCTGGAATATTTACCTTATATTCTGTATATTAACGAATATACAATACATTAGTCATGAAAGCAATAGTTTTTCCTACAGGAAACGAATAGACAGTAAGGCACATATTAAATATAAAAACGACATTTCTTTAAAGGCACACTTTTAAGGCAACTCTTGATGTTCGCCAGCATCTAAAAGCTTCAGCTATACGTCACTATAAAAATACTAGAAATGTATGGCGCTCGGAATAAAGATCGTAATTGAACATTTACATCCTATCATTTTGTATTAGTACATAAAATACAAAAAACAGTTTACGAAGGCACACTTTTATTTTCCGGCGTAAGTTGGATTCTTGAACGTCGACGTCGCTTGCTTGTAAATCGGATTCTCGCCCTGAAAAAAAATAACACCACATATTTATTACAAAACAACGTTTATTTTAAGAATCAAAATTAAATTATCATATATGAGAAAATAATATGTAACTAGAAATATTTATTTGTGCCCACGCGGATTGGTATAATTATTGTAGTCTAGTGACGTTCCGGTCTGACGCGCAGATCAACCGTTACACAGACGCTAAACTTGAGACTTAAGATTAATTATTGATCTCAAAGAGGGCGGCGACATTCAAGCTACGTGTCTATGGTACCGGTTTACAGCTAGCCACTTTTTTTAAAGGATTTTATGACCTGGTAACTAAGATCTTTAAGTCATGTCTTATTTTAATTTATATTCTTATTTTTATGAAAAATGATAATATGGAGTGAAATGAAATGAAGATGATTAATTTGAGACATTAATCAACTGGGATGAAATGAAATGAAATGAGATGATATGGGATGAAATTCATTTACTGAAATTTTTTCAGTGGACTTTTTGGAGGATTCCGAGAAGTTACGTCCAGCGACTTTGTTTAATTTTCCCAAATTTGTGCACTTTCACAGATATTAAATAGTTAATAAGCCACCGTTATTACACATTTAAACCTGAAGAAACACTAAATAGTCAAAATAAAACAAATCACAGAACTTCACTCCTCGCATTCCCGTCAAAAAGTCCCGCTAGCCACTATACGCCAGTAAAAAGTTGCTTACCGTATCCCATTTGGCCATCATACGTTCCTTTTCGAAGCGTGCGAACTCGCGTCGGTCGTGTATGGTGGTGGCCATCTTCCACAGCATCAACAGCGCCAGCCCGACCAGCACTATGGCGGCGATCACGCCCAGGACTATACCCAAGATTGGTACCTAAGAAAATAAAAAAAATTAACACTCTTACTACTATTTTTTTGTCAATTCAAAATGATCTTTTCCACGAAGAGTTAAGGAGAGTTGCTTCCTTAAAACTATTTTAAACCGAGGGACAGAAGAAATACATTATCTAAAAATGAATTGCTGTTCGTTAGTCTCGCTAAAACTCGAGAGCGGCTGGATCGATTTGGCTAATTTTGGTCTTGAATTATTGGTAAAAGACCAGAGAAGGTTTAAAAGGTAGATAAATATGAAAATGGTAGGAATTAAATAAAAATAACAATTTTGTTTTTCCTTTGATTTGTCCCCATCGCACGGATTCCTTTTGTTTATTTTAAGTTTATTTTATATAAAAATTTAGGTCTTTTATTTATCGATTGAGGCACTACGAAGTCTGCCGGGTCACCTAGTTATTTATATAAATATTTTTAGGTGTTTTTTCTTCTAAAAATGAAATGTACACACCTTTTTAGGGCATTCTCGTTCCTTCTGCGCCCTGATGACCACTTTCCGAGTGTCTTGGTAAGAATAGACGTACACGTACAAACAGTCCTCGTCGTCATAGAAACTGCACAAGTGCTCGTTGAGAGTTTCGTTGGCTGCGGAAATTAACATCATCATAATTATGTCATTTACAAGAAAAAAAAGTATAGTATGACATGCGGCCAAAATCGGAACTAAGGCGCTACCATTTTGTAAAATGTAATTGACATTTTGTTAAATTTGACGTTTTGTTAAAATCAGTTGAGGTGACTTGAAAAAATACTGAAAACTTTATGTACCTACATAAGTAATTCAATTTAAAATTGCAATGAATTACTGTTTTAGGTCTTTTGATTTAGATTGTTTTTTTTTGCCTAGATGGTTGGACGAGCTCACAGCCTTCACGGCCGAAATAGGCAGGGTGGTGATATCTACCCGTGCGGACTCACAAGAGGTCCGACCACCAGTAATTATAATAATTGTTGTTTTTAATAACATAGATAGAGAGAATGCAAGATGTTAATGTTACCTTCGATTCTGCCTTCCTCTATGATCGGCAGGAGCGCGCAGTTGCCGCAGCCGTCCGTGTCGGGGTTGTACTTGGGACCGCGCTTGTGCACCTCGCAGAGGACGCAGTCTTTGAAGTCTCCGCAGTGGCCGGGGCAAGTCTGTTTTTATGGAATACATTTAATGTTAGACAACGGATTTTTTTCCCTACCTATTCGCTGGTAGCCTAAGAGGTTATGTCAGCGTAACCCTAACTTTAGTAGGTGAGCTCACGGGGCTCAACCTGACGATGTTGCTAACACGAACCCTAGCAAGAGCCGTGCTTCGCAGAATCTACCACCGGATCGGAAACGCGACCCACTGAGAAGATCCGGCGAGAAACTCAGTGGGCTGTGTCTGAGAGTTAGCCCCATGGGATATTTATATAACTATATATACTATAATACTGTTTGTATTACGACGGATGCTTGTGCGGTAATTAATCTCAATCAACATAATTGCTACGAATCGAATTTTAAAACACCAATGTTTTCAGAGTTGTTCATATTACAATAAACTGGTGAATTATTGATTTTAATTTTACAAATTTTCCTGATATGTCATAAAAAAAAAAAATTGTACACTATATTAACGCGTTTTGGGTTTTATATTTCCTTTGGTTCATTCGACTTTCACACTATAAATCTTGACTAGATTTAATGAACAATTATTTTTTTCATCACCAGTCCGAGTTATCCATAGAGTTATCTATCGTAATAGATTGTAATCCCATCCAAACACCTTGTTAAACCTGTAATGGACCAAGCCAAAGAGTGCCTCTACTACATATTGATCGAGACGGACGTGTCACTGGACATTGTCTGTGATAATTTTTTTCTCAAAAATCTTGTTAAATGTTCCTCTGTCGAATCACAGTATTCAAGAAAGGAAAACAAATTGTCTTCAGAAGCTTATGAGTTGACTTTAAAAAAGAAATATAATTTATTTCGAGTTTTTTTCCTAAGTCGCAGGCAGCCAATCCAACCCAATTACTCACGGACAGGTACGTGAATTCAGGGGCCCAACCTAAGAGAATTTTCTAACACTAGCCCCTACTGATAAGAGCAATGCTTCGCTGAATCTACGCAAGAAGCTTCCCTTACAAATATGCTCTCGAGTAAAATAAAAAACTTATTTTTGACAGCCGAGAGCGAACTACATATTTTAGTTTGTAGTGAAAAGTACGAAGGAGAAGGTTTTTTACAAAGTGAGTTTATTTCCTAGGTAGACAGACAGACTGGGTGGTCGATTTTTTTTTTTGATGGCCCTTATGGGCAGTCGATCATACGGCCCACCGGATGTTGAGTGGTTACCGTCGCCCATGGACGTCAGAAAAGCCAGGAGCGGAGCCAAGCCGCTGCCTAGTGTTAAAACTTATATTTATACTGAATTATTCTAGACATGTATACAATAAAATATATACTCACTGGACATTTCTCGCAGTACATTCCCGAATAGTGTTTGTCGTCGTCCACGTTGCACACGCACTGGCCGCACACACATTTGCCGTTGCCGCTACAAATCTTGTTGTTCTCTATAATCAAACCAATTCTAAACTTTAATACTCCCTATTACGAACAACTTTTTATACAGGGTGTGGTACTAACATCAAGATACTACTAATGTTTTTAATACACGCAACACAACACAATACAAGTCTTGAGGAAAGGCGAGGGAATCCTTTTTTAGAGCTAGATTTAACTCTGCCAATGCCGGTCCCAAGTCCGGATGACAAAAGAGGAGGGTTGAGTTGGAATTCGACCTTTCCACCATAAAACAGTCAACGCCGAATGTCGGACGGCGGTTAACTATTCGCACCCAAATAAGGCTTCAGCGGTCTCGAAGAACTAAATCACTTCCAAAAGCACTTCCGTGGAAAGATTCCCGCATCCAGATGGGTGGACGAGCTCACAGTAAACTCACAAGATGTCCTACCATCAGTAAAGTAGGTAAATTAGGCATCATGATTTCACTAGATGTCGCTCACATTACATATGAATATGATTTTGACGGGTTATCGGGTGGGGTAAGAGTCAGCCCACTTTTTTTTTTTTCCTACCTAAGCTGAGAGCCTCTCAAGGCTATTTCAGCGTAACCCTAACGTTTGTAGGTGAGCTCACGGGGCTCAAACCTGATGACGTTGCTAACACGAACCCTAGCAAGAGCCGTGCTTCGCAGAATCTACCACCGGATCGGAAACGGACCCACTGAGAAGATCCGGCGAGAAACTCAGTGGGCTGTGTCTGAGAGTGTGAGCCCACCTGGCGACATGCACACTTTGGTGTCCTTGAGGCACTGGCAGGCGGGCCCGCCGTAGTCCGGCTCGCAGCTGCACTTGCCGCACACGCACGTGCCGTGGCCCGAGCACAGCTGACCCTTGTAGCGGTCGCACGTGAAGTTGTCGCACTCGCAGAACGGGCCCGATATTACCTTAACAAACAAATTTTCTTTTTAACCTCTTTTTTTTTTCTTACCTAGGCTGATAAGTCTTGAGAGGCTATATTTCCATAACCTAACAAGTAGGTGAGCGCATAGGGCGCTAACCTGACGACGTTGCTAACACTACACTGAGAAGTTTCGGCGAGAAACTCAGTGGGCTGTGTCTGTGGGTTAATTTACTCGTAGAGCCCTTGATCGCAAGCGACGGGTTAGGTACATAAACGCACCGTTAATGGATCGGGGGGATCCGTAATGACGTGTTATGGGCGACGTTGACTGTTTACCATTCGATCCAGAGGATCGAGTATGTAATTCCCGGCGATCACGACAAGAGGGTTTTCGTGATGTGCCGCCTTTTCAAATCCAATATCCTCGCAACCAGAGTTCGTTTGTTCGTCGTTGTTGTAATGAGAATCGTCGTCCAAAGCCAAGAGTACCTTAGTGGGGTCTTCCATCTTGTTGCACTCGCAGACGCCACAGATGCAGGTCCCGCGGTTGGAGCAGAGCGGGCTGGAGGTGGCGTTGGTGGGGCGGCAGCCGCGCTCCTGCTCGACGGACACGCCGCCCTGCGCGGAGCACTCGCAGCTCTTCCCGAAGCGGCCCGGGCTGCACAGGCACACGCCGCACGCCGACACGCCCTCGCCGCTGCACACCAGCGGACTCGCGTTGTACGCCTGGCGCCGACATCGAACGCGTTTACGATTTTAATTCAATAGCAAAACTTTAATTTGTATTACCAGGTTTTTTTTATTGCCCTTGTAAGCAGACTAGCATAGGACCCACCTGATGGTGAGTGGTTACCGTCGCCCATGGACTTCAGCAATGCCAGGGGCAGAACCAAGCCGCTGCCAAAAGGTCATATATGTAATGATCTTCAAACAAAAATCATTTTACCTCCATTCATGACAACGTCTAGAAAATTTTAATAAACAGAATTCAGTAGTATACGGGATTTAGAGCATAATTAATAAATAATGTATTTATTCTCTACATCTTTTGGCGTATTCGCTATGACGTCTCTCATACAGACATCAAGACAACAAGATTAATACCCAGGCCCAAAACATACAGGAGGAAAAAAATAATCAAAAAGGAAAATAAAATTTTACGGATAAAGATTGTGACTTACGAAATGTCCCGGCCGTTCACAAGGGCAATCGCACAGCAACTCCAACTCCACCTGCAGACTGTCCGATATACCCACAGGGGATATTTCGAATAATTGTTTCCATTTGTTCCGATCTTTAGGACATTCCTTCAATGTAATCTCGGCTGTGAACTCCACCATGTCTCCGACCTGTGGAGAATAATACACACACTTTCTTGTAAAACAACATATTTACTTACGATTTTAAATTTATGTTTCAAATCGAAATCATCATCAATAGCGTATTCAACTGCTTTACGGAATTTTATAAATGTTCATTATCTTTATTCATTTCTCAATTGTTATTAACATGTATTTAATACGGAAACATTTTAGCGTTTTAACAAAACAATTTTATGGTTTACTAGATGGCACATGGTGAAGGAGACGTACGCTCCCAGTCTCTATTCAATTTAATCGGTTATAATTATAACTATATTCTATTATATAATATATTCTATTAATGTACTTCTTTTAGGTTAATCCAATCCAATGCCACGGTTATTATTATTTTTTATTTATTACATAGATGGGTGGACGAGCTCACGGTCCAACTGGCGTTAAGTGGTTACCGGAGCCCATAGACATCTACAACGTAAATGCCGCTACCCAACTTGAGACATATGTTCTAAAGGTTTCACTTTTAACAGCACAACGGCTGCCCCGCCCTTCAAACCGAAACGCATTACTGCTTCACGACAGTACTAAACAGGGTGGTGGTACCTACCCGGGCGGACTCACAAGACGTCCTACCGCCAGTAAAGTAAGTAAGTTCGTCTATTTTCTGAGGACTATGACTTTTTGGAACCAATTATAGCGTTTACTTTGACATTAAATCAGTATGTAACAGGACAATCAATTAAAAATAATTAATTTAGAATTTGAATATATTAAATGAAACATGTTATTATGTACCTTGAGTCCGTCACATTTATTTGTTTGAACGAGATCCTTGCCGCCGAGACACGATGAGTAATACACAATTTGAACGGCGTCACTCGATGAGTCCTTCATTTCAACGGTTGACGTAATTTTCTGTACAACAATATAAAGTCATAACGTTAATAACACGTCCAGGAATTTATTTTATTTTTGAATAAAATAATTTAATTTTTCCTTCCATGCGAGCTTACTGCTTAAATGATGTTATGTGAGATCAGGAGTCGATGGGCATCATAACGTGAACGCCGCCGTATATCTTGAGGCATGAAATCGAATATTCAATTGAACTTAATTTCAGATTTTCAAGCTTGATTAATAAGCAGGTACTATTTATGCCATCTTTCAATTTCGTATACTAGATGTTCCCAAAAAAACTTAAAGCAGTGTACTCACATTGTATTGCTCCCGTACGAGATCGACAACGTTGTCGGAGTCCTCACTGAGGATGCCGCTGCTGGACCCCTCGATGTGTTTGCTCAACTCTTCGTACACGCTGATCTGTTCGGCTGTTACCGCGAATATCACGTTTATAGCATTTTTTTTCACCTGAAAATATTTTTACAATTAAAATTCCACATTTCACTGAATTTAACATCAATGTTTAACGAAAAACATATTGTTTTCTGTATGTGCGGCTAACATCTGTAATGATCTCAAAATGTTTTTTTCATTCATTTAATTCAGAGGGCAATTTTTCTTAATTGACAGTTTCTTCTGCCACCAGATTTAAATAGTCTCTAAATATATTAATATATTTATAAATAAAAATGAATTGCTGTTCGTTAGTCTCGCTAAAACTCGAGAACGGCTGGACCGATTTGGCTAATTTTGGTCTTGAATTATTGGTAAAAGACCAGAGAAGGTTTAAAAGGAACATAAATATGAAAATGTTCGAAATTAAATAAAAATAACAATTTTGTTTTTCCTTTGATGTGTCCCCCGTCGGACGGATTCCTTTTGTTTGTTTTAAGTTTATTTTATACAAAAGTTTAGGTCTTTTATTTATCGATTGAGGCACTACGAAGTCTGCCGGGTCAGCTAGTATATTTATAAATATGTATTACATTTAATTCAAATACTTTATTCGATATTCCTGTTTATTTAAATTATTGTGAATTCCTTTCAATTGTTGTCTCAAAAATCAATTTGAGTATTGTGCCACTCACATATCTTTTTCAATTAAGTATTTCATCTAAAAGTATTTAATCGCAAAAACGGAACATACTTTCAGGTTGATCTGTGAAATACTGGGGTAATCTTGAAGGGTCGAGTGAGTGTAAGCATTGTTTTCCATGTGACATTGGCCGTCATTAGGCTGCACTATACCGCCGAGCTGAAAAATAAACAATAAACCATGTAAATAATAATAACATTAAATTAATTTCGTGCTGATGTTTTTTTTTAATTGGTAACGTAATTTCCTGTGTTAAGTAGACTGCGTTACACATTTTTCCTGAACATGGAATCCAATTGTGACGTCAATCATTGACGTCCGTCGAATGTGAGCGCAAAAGTAAAATTAGAATGAGTTTAAATCCATTAATTGTTTAGAAAAAAGCTTTGCTCAATTTATTCAAATAAATATTTGATGAATTATGAATGATTGATTCATAATTTATTAAAAACCTAAGGCTTTTTTCTTTCTTTTTTCTTCAAAAGGTTTTATTCTAAACAATTAATCGATTTGACTTAATCCAACTACTTTCAAACTAACCTAGTTTATATTCAAAATTTTACTCGTGACCTCAGTCATATATTTAATTTTTAGCATTGACCGTGGAAATTTCACGTCACATATTTTCTCATGTCTAATTTAAACGAGCTCAAGCTCCACCTTATTCTTAATGTATGGTCACCATTGCTTGCGTCAGCAATGCTAAAGGAATATATCCTCAAACATATGACGCTCAGGTCTGTTTATAACCTTTATTAATAAAATATGTTAATCTTTGGATATATCAATCAAATATTTTCCATTTTATTATATCTAAATAATTGAGTTACAAAAAAACGACGCGAACGTCTTCGAAGGGATTAGCTGTTGTGAGCGAAGATCTTCACTAAGAGCTTATTAGTAGCTTCTGTGAAGCACTCCTCTTGCTAGGGCTAGTGTTCGCAAATTGTCTTAGGTTAAGCCGGTGAGCTCACCTACCCGTGCGGGCTTAGCTGGAATAGCCCTTTAGGCCTCATTCGTACGGGAGTTTTTTTAGCGCGCATTAAAAAAGCGTTCAAATAGAACAGATGCATTTCCTAGTATGTGTTCATACGTCAGAGCTTTTAAAACGCGACGCTTTTTTATTGCGCAGTGTTGCATTTTGAGCGCTAAGCGTTGGGGGCGTTACAGATTACGTCATAATAAAAGCGCCAACGCCGAGTTTTGACGCCACGCTTTTAAAACGCCCGTGCTAATGAGGGCTTAGGCTACCAGCGAATAATTTATTAATCAAACATCAGACTTATTTAATCAAATCAAATCAAATCAAAAAAAAAAATTTATTCAACATAAATGAAAGTACATACTTGTTGAACGTCAAAAAGAACTACCGCCAATTCACAAAAACTAGCCTCCGTCCTGAGAAGAACTGGCAAGAAACTCAGCGGGCATGTCTTGTTTCTCTTTTTTTTTTAATATTAGGGTTTTTTTAAATATTCATTTAAGTTGGGAGTATTTATTTAAAACATTACCTTTCCGTCCCCGGCGTAATGGAAGCCGGCGTCGGTCGAGAAGACGAGCAGCCGACGGGCCTGGTCCCTCCAGCCGATCTGTTGGCGGCACACGACCGCCTGCATGATCGCGTCGAACCCTCCTTCGGGCGCGTCTAGGTTACCAGAAACGTCCGCTTGTGCGACTGCTTTCTAATAAAGGATGTAAACAGTGACGTTATATTTAAAAAATAAAAAATAAATAAAAAATTGTTGCGGGTTAGAAATGAAAGAGAATAGAAATACTGTGGCGGGTAGCCATCATAAAACGCAAGATATTTGACAGGGACTTTTTGGCGGGAACGCGAGGAGTGAAGTTGTGTTATTTGTTTTATTTTGTCTAGTTAGTGTTTCTTCAGATTTAAATGTGTAATAACGGTGGTTTATTAACTGTTTAGTATCTGTGAAAGTGCACAAATGTGGGAAAATGAAACAAAGCCACTGAACGTAACTTCTCGGGATCTTCTAAAAAGTCCACTGAAAAAGTTTCAGTAAATGACCACCATTTTACTGAGATTATACTTCATCCCATATCATCTCATCTCATGTCATTTCATTTCGTTTTCATTTCACTTCAGGCCATGTTTCATAATAATCAACTTCATTTCATTTCATAATATCATTTTCATATAAAAAAGTTACGTCATTAAAATTAAAATAAGACTTGACCTAAAGGTCTTAGTTACCAGGTCATAAAATCCATTAAAAAGATATTTGACAGATGCCTGAATCTCGCTTACGACATTTTCAAGATAAGCTTGCATATATACAAGTTCCGAAGAACAACATTTGGACCGTCGGTCTACCGAGCAATATCACCCGCTCGGTGGAAGATCTTTCCTTTCGTCGTTTAAGCCTCCCCACAATACCATTTCTTAAATTATCAATTAAAAAATCATATTTATTGTATTTTTACTATTAAATAGCGAAGTCATTCGTAAATCGTCAATCATCGGCATATCATACTAAGCCCAAAAATCACAATTATATCATTTTAATACAAACTTATGGCACTGTCTTAATACGTAATAGAACCAAACAGTATATGTTTGATTACATAGATTAAATAAAATTATGTGCATTAGCTGATATTACAAGTGAAGAAAACATGAAATTCATATGTTCCGAATAGAATTTTGAAAATTGAACTATTCTTGATTTAATAAGTGCGAAAATTACACATTTAAAAAACACACGGGCTAAAGTATAAGCCAATTTTACAGAAGAGCAACATATTGATTAAAACGATTTGACAGAAACAAAAGACATAGCATCTTATGTGCACCATCAATAAATACTTATTTATAACTTTAGAACTTATGTGATAAGCAGAGAACTTCAAAATTTAATTGGAAATGTCTAAAACCATATGAAAGCTAAGTAAGGCTAGTTCAGATTACAAAACCTCATCCCTAGATAGAATCTCAAAAATTGTTTTTTTCCATCATCCGTGCTGTTTATTAAACAAGTAAAAACAGTATTTAAATCATATTCACTTACTTCAAAGAAGTCAGTATCCTTACTGAGCGACATTTGATTGCGGAAGCCGTAAGGCGCGGCGCAGTTATCACACGGAGAGATGAGACTGAAAATTGAAAATTCAATAATCGATCCATCTTTAACACACTGACTGCTATGCAGGTCACTGGTACCTGGTACCGTAAATGGCGCAATGAAGTAATTATGTGGATTTCTGTTACTAAGCGGCTTCTTTTATTTGCTAATGTGTGTTTTAGTCTTTTAGGTCTTTTAAAAACAGATTCATTGTCAGTATCTGTCAACAAATTAAAGAGCGGACGGTTACCGTGGTATGGACATGTGATGCGTAGAGAGAATATGCATGTGACTAGGAGATGTATGGTAATGGTAGTGCAAGATAGAGGGGGAAGAGGTCGACCGATGAAGACATGGATGGAGTGTGTGAGTGTTGAGATGACGGCTGATAGAAGAGAATAGAAGAAAAAAATTAGCTGTGCCGACCCCACCTAGTGGGATAAGGTGGAGAAAAAGAAGAGTCGTTGTCAGTATCTTCCGAATCGTTTTCCCAGAGTCTGCTAATTATTCCATATTGACTTCCACGGTGAAGGAATAATAACATCGTGTAATAAAAATCAAACCCGCAAAATTATAATTTGCGTAATCACTGGTGGTAGGACCTCTTGGGAGTCCGCACGGGTAGGTACCACCACTCCGCCTATTTCCGCCGTGAAGCAGTAATGCGTTTCGGTTCGAAGGGTGGGATAGCCGTTGTAACCATACTGAGACCTTAGAACTTATATCTCAAGGTGGGTGGCGTGTTTACGTTGTAGATGTCTATGGGCTCCAGTAACCACTTAACATCAGGTGGGCTGTGAGCTCGTCCATCCACTTAAGCAATAAAAAATAAATAAATAAAACCGGCGACTTAGTAACAGGAATCGACATGATTACTTCAGTGTGCCATTTACGGCACCAGTGACCTACGTGGCAGTCAAAGGACAGCGATTGTGGGGAAACGAAATTCAAACTTACTTCTTAGGCACCGTTGAAACATACGGCATAACGAGTTTGTCTACGAACGATCCGAAGCCGATCCTAAAATTGGATGTCATGTTCCTCATCGTCGCCGAGAGCAGACTGCCCAAAGCACTGAGCTTCTCTTTGTCGTTCTTCATGGACCTACTGAGATCCATAAGATAGTACAGATCGACGGGATAATCTTGAGCCCGGGAATAGGCAAACGTAAGCTTTTGCATTTGATCTAAAAAAAAAGCAAAATGTACTTAACTATATCTTGTTTTAGTGATCATAACTTTTTTTTATTTTTTTTTTATTGCCCTTGTAGGCAGACGAGCATACGGCCCACCTGATGATGAGTGGTTACCGTCGCCCATGAACTTCAGCAATGTCAGAGGCAAAGCCAAGCCGCTGCTTACCGCCTACCTAATATTTTTACATAGTTCATACTCATTTTCATGAAAAGGGATTGTCCTAAAAAACTTGGACATCTTGGAGAGGAAGATGTCAGTGCAGAGATGACGTACTTATATATAGGCTTGAATGGAAAAGTGGACAAGCTACACTGACCACATATAGGACAAGGACAAGAAAAAGAAGAAGACATACTCATTCTCATCTGTAGCTTCACTCTCTGGGGCTTCATTTGTACGAGATTCCCGCCAGCACCAGCTGCACCAGCGGCACTCCCGCTGCCAGCAAATGAACTTCCCTTAGAGCTCATTGACTCTTCGTAAGTTGCCGAGCCTGTTGCCATTCCCATGCGACCCTTTGCTGAAGACAAGTAAATATTTAATAAGAATCCAAATAAACGTTATCATTATCGTAATATATGTGTCTTCAATATTTACCTCTACTCAAGTCTCTGTTATATGCAGGGTCGACAAACAGCTGATTGTCGGGATTGAAAATGTAGGCTTCATCGCAACCACCGGTACCGCCTTCCATTGCGGGATTAAAACATCGAGGTCCATTGAAGTCGGTGGCGAAGCACCACGCACAGCTGGGAGTCCGAGCGCATTCGCTACAGGTCGTTTTACTCGAGCAAGGATTCTGGGCAAGCAGCTGCTCTGCGTGTTGCGTAAAACACACGACCAACAGGCTCGCCCACACGCTTGCCAGCAATAAACTCGTTCGTTTTATGTACATTTTTTGTTTTCTTTTTCAGATCTAATTCTGTAATGAAAGTTTACCGTTTTCTTATAAAATAAATAAAAAAGTATACCTTAGGAATTATTTAAAAAAAAAAAGAAATAAAGTTTATTAAGGTATTATGTATGTCTTGTAAACTCTTGTATGACAAAGTTAAAGAGGAGTAGGTTTCGAGACGTTTTTTTTTTTTTAACATTCATTCAAGATCTTATTGATCGACCAGATGGTGGCCCTGTGGGCGGACCAGACAAGAAAATGTGCCGCCCACATGCTTTCCATTATGTGGCATACTAAATCCACTACGGCCAAACATACTATGCTGTAACACAACAAATTAAAATACACCAATGAACGAATTAATTACCACAATGAAGAATGAAACTGAACATGAAATTACTGCATAAATTTATATTTGCTGACAAGTGTTTTCAGTTTTTTATTTTTCCCTGCCTATTGACTGGTAGCCTAGGGGACTATTCCAGCTACGCACGGACAGATGGGTGAGATCACGGGCTCAATCTGAGAATGACAAATTTCTTTTACCGTGAAAGCAGCCGCAGTCTACATATGTCAAGCCAATGTTGTAATAACAAACCAGGAACAGATACGATTAGGAGTTATTCTAACATGCATTTGTACGCTTAACCAAAATCAAATGCAATTCTTAATAGTATTTTCTTACCGACAACTTTTTTTCTGCGCAACTATAGATGTTCGCACTACTTAAATAGATCAATAACAATGGTACTGAGTATGAAACTTATAACAATATGCAATTGAATATTTATAAGAATCAATTTCTAGGTACAATGAATAATATATTTTAACAGTTCGAAACTATAGCTTGATTACTGATAGTGCTTTTAATTTCGAAATATTTTTATTTTATCTCGTTATAAGTATGATTAAACTTTGGCTTATTAAGTTTTGTGTTTTAAATTCCAACTCCCACATTTTTATTGGAGATCACGACCAGACCGATGATCAGAGTTAAAGTACCACCTGACGTTAAGCAGTTATCATTGATTGAGGTGACCATGACGCATACACACTGCGAGAGTAAACTATCCATATAGGTAACCGAAATCAAATATGAGATGTGCATATTTACCTATAGTCGTGGTTTGACTCCAATTTTCTCGAAACAACACAAAACGACGTAATGATTCACATACTTAAAGACAAATCATTTGTTGTTAGAATTCATAAGGATATTAAAATCAAATAACCACATACAATACTATACTCAAATAAAAGAGTTCACGGATCTTGCTGTATTAATTAAGACGTTTCTCACAAGCACTTATACGTTTAATGAGAACAATGACGAGATAAAGATACCCTTATCTGTGCCATTAAGTTTGTAAATAGACATCTGCGATATATCTGTTTCGAAATTAAGGAGTGCAAAGCGCGCGACTTACTCCCGCGCCGGATACACGAGTGACTAATGAACAGAAAATAACTTCGTCAGCGGTGATACAACGCGCGCCGTCACCGGTTCTTCTCGGAACGTTCGACATTGAATCAAAACTTAAATGCCCGAGTACTATTCTATGAAATTATTGACTGCCAATGAAGACCTACATAGATATTTAAACAACGATTTAGGTCAGTGTTTTGAATATAAGGATACATCAAACATGTAATGTCCTCCACTAGGAATTGGTATTACCGTTTCACTTATTTCGGCCGTAAAATAATCATGGATTCGGTTAGGGGGTTACTGGAATCCTCAGTATGCCGTTTCCACTTCGAAACTTGAACCAAAACCTAAATTACATTTATTTTGTCTTATCTACTACTCTAAAAAGGTCGTTATTTGCGGCCGAAATGGTCACATGGAAACAAGGTTAAAATACCGTGCACACAAACAATATATCAAACCGAAATTGTTAATGCATTTTTTTGTTAATATTGTCTAATAAGTTAGCGGTGTTCGTCAAAATCATATCCATTCTTTCATTGCAGTACCGTTGAGATTCTGTCAATCTTATTTCGTTATATTGGCAACGACAATGTCATTATAGCATGGAGTGGAAGGCGCCGTCTGTGTGCATATACAAAAACGAAAACTGACTCGAATAAGGTTAAGGTAAAGCAATGGTTGCTGCACTGATATGCCATCTTTAATTAACACCTCGCCAAACATACTCGATATGTACTACAGAATTCTGAGTGTGGCGCAATTACGTCATTAGTCGTCGACCGTGAGTATATTATAAAGATGATTCAAGTTAATATTATGAAAGTATTCAGGTATAGCTCCTTGTTTTGATACAAATTAATCATTATTTGTCATATCGTTTTGATCAGCCATGAACAAATAATCTATAGCCATCTATAGCCATGAACAAATAATTCTCGATTTTATTAAATGTTTATTATGGTAGAGCTTATTATCTATCTTCTATCTATAAAAATGAATTGCTGTTCCTTAGTCTCGCTAAAACTCGAGAACGGCTGGACCGATTTGACTAATTTTGGTCTTGAATTATTTGTAGAAGTCCAGAGAAGGTTTAAAAGGTAGCTAAATATGAAAAAATGCTCGGAATTAAATAAAAATAACAATTTTGTTTTTCCTTTGATGTGTTTGCACTGTGTCCAATGTAAGACAATTTAACAAAAGATAACGCGCGGGGTCTACGCTCCCGTATGACACATTGGCGCAAACCAGCCGACATGGTTATTGAGTGCGAACTTACGTGATAAGTACGAAGGGTTTGCCGAAATAAAAAATATTTCTTTTCTTTTTGTTACTGCAGAACTTGAACTAAATCGATTTTTAATGTTAAGTAAATTCTTCGAAATAAGTGCTATTAGAGTTATGATTCATTCACATTGTGTAATTATTTCTTTAATTGACTACTGTTCTTGAACAAAAAAAACGACTAAAAAATAACGTGACGCCTCATCAAATATTTCATTTCTATTTTAACTTTGAAATTGTTGTTACTCAAATATATAAAATACTTATTGACTCTTTTCGGCATAGCAGGGATACCTAATAATATTATTAGTATCCACAGATAACGGCAGCTATTGAAAGATTTCCATTTTATAGATGCATTTTTATATAAGCATTTTAAACACGCATTAATAATTAAGTAAAATGTGAACGAGGCCTTAAGTTATGATGCATGTAGTCGAGAAAAAAGTTTTTCATTTATCACAGACTGCCATCGTTTGCGACGTTATGATACTCATAGATAATTATTTATTTAAACGAAAACAAATGTCGCAATCTATAGCTTTTTTGCTTTGATCGATCTCTGCATGAAGAGAAACATACCAAAAAAGACTGTGGTTGTTAATACCAATATCAACTACTGCTTACATTCAAATAGACTAATACCATATTCATCTTACTTACACATAGTTTCATTATATATACCACAATTTTTTTTTTACGATTGAAATAAATAAGAACACGTCGCAACGGCTTAGCTGTGGTCCTGGGATTGCTGTGATTCATGGATATCAGCGACCATTAATCAACCACATCATCGTCATCAGGTCTTGTACTCAAAAAGCGTCAAAGGCAATGGATTTTTTTAAAAAATGTGTTGAAATCGGTGTTAGGTGCTCGGATGAATAAAAATATAGGGAAGCATTCAAAAGATAGACAAATGCACCAAAACGATACATCATTATTTCTTGTGTGAACATTTATAATGTACAACCTTCTGTTAGTTTTATAACGCTGTAAACTAAAGATAAAACGAATCTTTTCAATTCCATACTTAGAAAACGGTATATTCCAACAGGAGTCTACAACGCCCTACATTGCACAGGTATCCATATATCGTCAGTAACGGTAGAGGGTGGATCGAACGGGTCAATGACCGTTCCCTGTGCGCAAACAGTCGCGACGCCATCCAGACTTTTAATGTCTACAATTCTGTACGTCATGTAAACGTATAACCATAAACTAGTATGTTTTTCTTTTTTAAATAAGGGTTTTCGAAATTTAAACAAGCTTTGTAATGTATACATACGTTTTACTATCATTATCTAGTTTTTTTTAAATGGGTAAACAAGCATTAGCTCTCGGCTATTTTTCCTTTCAACCAATTGCTTCATAGCGTGCTTGATCTTTCATAGATACGCTTTATAAATAGTCATTACTTAATTATTATTTTTTTGTCAGGAGGAAATCGCCGGACTTCCGCCCTTCACTGGGGATGGAGGGCGGGGCATGTCGGACTCGAACCGTATGTTCTGCCGTGTCCAAGTCGCAACCACAATGGTGGCACTCTGCCGTTGGCTCGGCTCTGATCCGGTGCAGGAACTCACCGAAGCAACCATGCCCAGTTAGCACCTGCGTGAGCCGGAAAGTGAGGCGTCCTCTGTCACGATTCACCCAATTCACAAGAACCGGGCGAAGTCGTTGTGGCCTAAAGGATAAGACGTCCGGTGCATTCGTATGTAGCGATGCACTGGTATTCGAATCCCGCAGGCGGGTACCAATTTTTCTAAAGAAATAAGTACTCAACAAATGTTCACGATTGACTTCCACGGTGAAAGAATAACATCGTGTAATAAAAATCAAACCCGCCAAATTATAATTTGCGTAATCACTGGTGGTAGGACCTCTTGGGAGTCCGCACGGGTAGGTACCACCACCCCGCCTATTTCCGCCGTGAAGCAGTAATGCGTTTCGGTTCGAAGGGTGGGGTAGCCGTTGTAACTATACTGAGATCTTAGAACTTATATCTCGAGGTGGGTGGCGCATTTACGTAGTAGATGTCTATGGGTTCCAGTAACCACTTAAAACCAGGTGGGCTGTGAGCTCGTCCATCCATCTAAGCAATAAAAAAAAAAAAGAATCGCCTCGACGGTCCTACGATCAGCCGAAGGATCGGCCATCCGCCTGGATGACTCCAGCACGGACCGCCGAGATTGGACCCTCCGCGCTCTGACCACACTGGGGCTGGGACGCGCCACGCCCCAGGCACGCAAGTTAGCCCTCCACTGATAGTCAGCGGCGAACGCCTCCGCCTCCAGGACCCAAGGCGGCGTCCCAGCCAGTACACACGCCGCCTCAAAAGAGATGGTGCGATAACCACGGATGACCCTGACCGCGGGTCATTACTTAATAGTGAAAAAAAAACTTAGAATATCTATGTTTAACCGAAAACTAATTCCAAGATATATCCCACCGACTTGATAAACATCAAAATGCTAATTTCACCCCACCTTCAGACATGGGGTTGAAATATCGATTGTTTTTATGTACTATGTATTATATAGTGCTGCTATTTGCGACAGAAATGTGCAAGATGTGGTACCTACAAGTACGATATTATTTTATTATCACAGATATCATCGATCATGAATACGGAACGGTACCTACTTAAAAAATAGTACCTGGCTACATCTAGCTACATTGGATTTGACCGATTGTCGCAGTAGACACTGGCTCCGCCCAGTAGTCTTATGCGTAAAACCACAAACGTTTAAGGTACGCGCTTAATTCGCTCCTGCCTCAGCTGGACTCTTTATTACGATTCACCCACTCCACAAGGTTAGAGCGTATCGCGTATCGTCTCCACAGTCCGTAATGTGTGTCAATCACATTGACAATCGACACAACTACAACTACACAGCTAACTACTAAAACAGTACTAAGAACTACAGCACGGGCTTCAGAGCTTGAAGCATCAGTGTCCTTATCACACATGAGCCCGGACACGCTTGTCACGACAGGGCATATCTCCTATACATTCCCTAGACCAGCCGTAAAATCAATAAATAGCCGAGATCACGACTTCAGCGCGGGCCAAGAATAAAGCCACCCATTTCTTAAAGGGCCGAGATGCAGCTCACCTGATTGCATAAGAATTTTTTATCCAAAATCAATAACGGACTAATACAAGTACCCGAACTTTCCAATTAACCCTAATGCTTTGACAGTGCTATGATATGATCAATGCGGTTATATGCGGAAAATGATCCCTTCTTCAATCTGTGTCCACCCAATGAGTGTGAGTGAGTGTAGGACTCTTCATATGCACTCCATTCCTGCTAATGATGCAGCTGCATAGCTTTGTGTAGACTCAGGGTATGTTGTAATATACTCCAATGTTAGGGAGAAGTCCTCTCAGTTGGCAAGCAGAATCTACTGGCCAAAATCAGTTCAGAATAAAACGAAACTTTTCAGATTGAAGTGATAAGTATAATGAAGGCCTAACATGAGAATGAGTTACTTCAACTGAACCTGACTCTAATGCAAACACTTCAGAGTTCAATGTGAGTATTGACATGTGACGCTCACCATAACTCTAGTTTGACTAGTGTTATGATCAAGTGTCAATTAATCACTGCCCACAGGATTAAAAGTTTTGGAAAGCATTTGGTAACATACTGATCTCCTAATACCAATTATTGCTACACTCTTCATACTCTCATTATTTTCACTATCAAATGCATATCATCATTATTTTGCATTATCATACATTATCTATGACCTGTTTGGTAGCAACCAGTAGATTTTGAAATGGCCAAAGTGTGAACTAATGCTTTGCTTATAAATCATTTTGAATGATCCAAGTTTGCTAATGATATTTAAATCTCAGGAAGCTGCTCTAGGTATCCTAGAATCACCCCAACTTTTCAATTGTATGAATTCATAGGAAATTTTAGGATACTGCATATACAAGTAACTCTTTATCCAAAGAAAGTGCAACATGTTTCATTATTTCTGAATTAAAATTGAATGTGGTTGCAACTGCAGTGCACATCTGGTCTATCATACATAAATGGATAGCATAGAAGTAGCTATCAAACTTGAAGTTGATAACTATGGTAATCTGAAAGGTAGCAACCTTCCAGATTTCAGACGGTATGTAACTGAGACCCCCTCTTTAATATGTTCTACTACGATCCCCTCTTTAATATGTTCTACTACGATAGCTTTGTAAACAAGTGACCCATTACTTACTTTTTGTAGTGACCTAAATATTTTGATAGTGAAATTCCCCTTTTATAGAGAGCTGGATTATAAAGCAACATAAAAATTATGTGTTAGATAATAATTTGTTACTGCTCTAACGGAAATTAGTATAAAACTTTAATATTTACGCAAAATAAGAAAACCAGTTATTAAAGACTAATATTAAGATTGTATTGTTTCAACATTAAAGTTTGTAACATAAAAAAACACTTCCAACTTACCAGTCTTAAATGTGTTCGTAAATACATTGGTAAACAAACCCTATTAACTTTTTTAAACTATCGAAAGCATTTTATTTTCAATAGGAAGGCACAACATATTCTATTTCGGACACTCGCTCGCTATTCGCTAATCCTAATAGCTCTTTAATTAAATCTGTATTGAGTATTGTCTATGCTCATCAATAGAGTTCGGGATGTCCTTCGACTCTTTGAATCGATTCTAGCTCTGCAAGCTCAGGCCGTTTTCCAATTACAGCACAAGAGCGCATTATGCGGCATAATGCTCAACTAAGCTTCAGCATAATTCGGCATTGTGCGTCACTGAGTCGCATTATGCTCTGTAATTAAACATTACTTAAGTAGTTTTCCAATTACAGAGCATAATGCGACGACATAATTCGGCATTGTGCGTCACTGAGTCGCATTATGCTCTGTAATTAAACATTACTTAAGTAGTTTTCCAATTACAGAGCATAATGCGACTCAGTGACGCACAATGCCGAATTATGCTGAAGCTTAGTTGAGCATTATGCCGCATAATGCGCTCTTGTGCTGTAATTGGAAAACGGCCTCAGTCTGCAGACTTAACATTAAAGTATACCGCGGTCAACATTACATAGATCTAGATGTGCAACATCAGCAACTGGGCACTCGCCAAAATGGTGTGGTGCGTAAAAGTACCGGTAGCACGTCACACGGCCTCATCCGAGGAAATCACCTCTTAGAGTCCGGTCTTATACACGCGATGAGGTCACAATGCTGCTCTTCGCAGGCGGGCACGCCGCGAGCATGTGCTCTTTCTTGTCTTCATCGCAAAGTCAATGTCGGCACTCCATTGTGATCTCCTTCGGATGGCTCTATGTGGATACTCGCCGAAATACCTATTGCTAGTTAGCACCAGCATCAGCTGGAAGGTGAGATATGGCTGGTCGTGGTTTACNGTCTTATACACGCGATGAGGTCACAATGCTGCTCTTCGCAGGCGGGCACGCCGCGAGCATGTGCTCTTTCTTGTCTTCATCGCAAAGTCAATGTCGGCACTCCATTGTGATCTCCTTCGGATGGCTCTATGTGGATACTCGCCGAAATACCTATTGCTAGTTAGCACCAGCATCAGCTGGAAGGTGAGATATGGCTGGTCGTGGTTTACCCAGTCCACGAGGACCGGGCGCACCACATCAACGATCCAAAGATAGTCATCAATTTTATAAATCGAGTCTTTAACAATAAAGTCATAGCCGTAGCTCGAAAGTGACCTAGGCTACTGACGCTCATAAGTGACGGTGATTAATTGCCGTCAGATGGGGTGTATGCTCGTACGCCATGCAAACTAAATAAGTTAGAATAAAATGAACATGCTGATCAAAAACAGTGGAACAAGCAATATGTTAGATAGTCAATTTGATATTGAGTACCAATTTAATGACGGGACTGGAAGAATCCAAGAAACAAGTCCAATAATTTTGTTTCATTTTAACATGCTTGTACACATAAAGATTTCAAACAGATTTGACAGCTGACATACCTACCTCATACATTTCGATACTCAATCATAGCTTAAAAGTTAATTCTAAAATGTTTCTAAATAAATGTTTCTAGTTTTACAGTCCACACTAGAATATGCTAGCTCTACGTTCCTTAAATGTATAATCTATGAGGTCACACTGCGAGCGCGCCCTCAGCGCCCTGCACCCGCGCCCACACTTGCTTCCCCTCTCCACGGCCTCGTTCCTCTATCCCGCTCCGCTTACCAGTTTTATATGAATTTTTAAACTATATAGTTCGCAACTTAAGTGTATAATTATATCTATGTTCGCAACTCCCTGTCCACTAAAGAGGTGCGGAGATTTTTGAAATTTTCTTGGTTAATATTTCTCTGTTTCTCTGCTCCGGTGTACAAGCAGCCTTAGTTCCGCATCCATCTTTCTTGTCTAAGCTGAATAAAAAAAACCAACTGAAAGTCGATAAAAGTAGAACCTCATAGATACCATTTAAAAAGTTTTCCACAAAAAATTCAAACCATGAAAGCTCTATCGCAATTCGATGTAGGTACCGTATCTACTACAATACGGCAATCTCATACTTTAACCCCGATTACTTAAACATCCACGGCTCATCGCTCTCGTCAAACCCGTCGCTTGCGACGAAGTGCTTGACGAATAAATTAACCCACCAACCTAAAATATAATTTGCGTAATTACCTGCGACCGATGAGCTACATAGCACTACCTTGACTATTTCTGCCTTGAAGCAGTAATTGATTTCGTTTTGAAGTGGGTTCTATCTGTTATACTCTAAAATTGTGGATTATTTATACAAGTCTCAAGGCGGGTGGCAGCCTTCACGTTGTCATTTTTAAGGGCACTCGTAACTATTTAACCCTAGGTGCGTTTTGCGTCAGCTCGTGCACTCATGTAAATATAATTATTGCATTTAGTAGGTTTATGTTCACTAGACTACAATTTATCAGAAATATGATGGATGGATGGAACGTTCGTCATTATTCGTTCTAATTCGTTCGCTCGCTATGTATAAAGATGAAGCATGCCAGAGCGACACAGTCGTTAATGTACAACAGAGCGTAATCTCGTATTAAAAGTATTATTCAACTTTCATTATCGTGTTAAATTTATAGTTCTGAAATACCTACTGGCCAAAATTCCAAAAGGTGGTTTTAGTCAGGATCGATTTTTTTTGTTATGTTGGTTGGTTACACTACACGTTGGTCGTCAACTGTCTTGCTGTCCGACCAATGAGGAACATTTCGGTCCTTTCTCGTTGAAGAACATGGCCGACATTTTGGTATTGCTGTCATGAAGATTTTTCAGTGACAAAATTTAACTTTGTAGTCCTTCATGCACGGTTTTATGTTCCGCAATCGTTTTATTTTTTAATTATTTAGAAGGTGATTAGTGATAAGAATTTTTTTGTTAAAAAAATGGCAGCCGATCGCGAGATTGCTGCTGAAGACAGTATCAGAGTGGTATGCCGATTTCGACCACTGAATGACTCTGAAGAAAAAGCTGGTTCAAAATTTATCGTGAAATTTCCATCTGGACCTGATGATAATTGCATTTCTATAGGGGTAAGTGTAAATTAATTCAACAACCTACACTGGGTTCCCGTATCATCGCCTTAAATTAGATCATGATGACTAATACAGCGAGTTGTTCACCTGCTACGAAATGGCCTTTCTTTTCCATTCCGCTTCGATGATTATGATTAAGATCTCATAAAATTCAGGAATTTGACCGAATAATGGGCAAATAGGAATCGCAGTCTTTGTTTTGTCGAAAATCAATACAAATACTTCTTCGACCTTGACCTGAGTAGGTATTCTTCAAATAATACTAATTCAAGTTTTGTGATTTGTTTATGTTACGACCCCTAATTACTTAACTTTTATGTGCATTTTTTTTTGTTTAGAAATAAAATTCCCATCTTTTACACTAACTTCAAGTCTGTAAGCATATAAATTTTCAGCACATTAATTTATCAATAACACAAAATGCAAAAATAATGAAAACAACATTATTTTAGTTTTAAAAAATATATAAAACCGAAGATTTTATTTTGAGATTGCCTTATCATTCAGAACGCAATATTTATTACACAAATTGATACACCTAAATGATAAATTTTAGCTTCTAAAATTATTTAAAAAGTTTGACTATGAAAAAAAAACTAAAATTAAAATAACAATTTTAGGGTAAAGTATACTTATTTGACAAAGTATTCAAACCCAATGCAACCCAAGAAAAAGTCTACAATGAAGCTGCCAAAAGCATTGTATCAGATGTTCTGGCAGGCTACAATGGAACTATATTTGCCTATGGTCAAACAAGTTCTGGGAAAACACATACCATGGAAGGTGTCATAGGTATGTGAACAATTTTAATTGAAATGTTTTGAATTACTTAATATAAATATCAATAAACATATTTTAAATATTAATTTAAATAATGCAGGAGATCCAGGAAAACAGGGTATTATACCAAGGATTGTCAATGACATATTCAATCACATTTACGCCATGGAAGAGAACTTGGAATTTCATATTAAAGTGTCATATTTTGAAATCTATATGGACAAGATCAGAGACTTGCTCGATGGTAATATTTATAATCATGAAATTCATTTTCAACTTTAGGACCCAGATTCTCTAATTATTTTTATGTTACAGTGTCAAAAGTAAATCTCAGTGTCCATGAAGACAAAAATAGAGTCCCATTTGTAAAAGGTGCTACAGAACGTTTTGTATCAAGCCCTGAAGAAGTTTTTGAAGTTATTGAGGAAGGCAAATCAAATAGACATATTGCAGTCACAAGTATGTGCTATTACATGTTGTTAATTTTGTTGTATTTTGTTGTTTTGTTTTATAGTATTTAAGACTACTTAATCTGCTTTGGAAAATAAAAGCCTAATATAAGTTTTCTTTGCTTGACAGACATGAATGAACATTCATCACGATCTCACTCTGTCTTCCTTATAAATGTCAAACAAGAAAATTTGGAAAATCAAAAGAAACTCTCAGGAAAGCTCTATCTTGTGGACTTGGCTGGTTCTGAAAAGGTATGTAAATATATATATATATAGGTTTTATATACTACACAATGAAGTTTAAAGTGAAATAACTATTGCCAATGCCACTTTTAATTACAATGGTTTGAAATAAAAGAATATAATTTTAAGTATACATTTTTATTTTCTCTAGGTATCAAAAACTGGTGCTGAAGGCACTGTCCTGGATGAAGCTAAAAATATTAATAAATCACTTTCGGCATTGGGTAATGTAATTTCAGCATTAGCTGATGGAAATAAATCTCATATTCCATACAGAGATTCCAAACTAACTCGAATTTTACAAGAGTCACTTGGTGGTAATGCAAGAACCACAATTGTAATTTGCTGCTCACCTGCTTCATTTAATGAAAGCGAAACTAAAAGTACACTTGATTTTGGTAAAAGGTATGTCCTTAATGTTTGTGTGCAATGTACAATAGTTTTTCAATCAAAGTTTAATACCATTGTTAATTAACTTTCAATACAGAGCTAAGACAGTCAAGAATGTTGTATGTGTCAATGAGGAATTGACAGCTGAGGAATGGAAACGTCGCTATGAAAGAGAAAAGGAGAAAGTGGCTAGGCTGAAGGGCAAGGTAATAAATTCATGCTATAAACAATAATGTTTCATAAGCCTCATAAAGCAGTCAGCAGCATCTAGTATTATGCATGATGAATATAATGAAGATGCTATTTAGCTATTAGACAAAACTAATATCTATTATTGACAATAACCAATTGAAAACATGAGTTATGAGGTTGTCAGTCTATGAGTGTACTGTATGAAAGTAATAATATTATCACACTGATTCAATGGTAACCTTCCAGACAGTTGTACTTTGTTTTCTCATTACTAATTATATTTTTTTTATACCTAAAACATAGGTTGAAAAACTAGAAGCTGAACTGAATCGCTGGCGTTCTGGTGAGACTGTCAGACTAGAAGAGCAAGTAAATCTGCAGGAGATTGAAGCTGTTACTCCAGTAACATCATTTATTGAAGAAAAACCACCAGCACCTGTAAGTATACCATCGCAATCTTTTTCTGTTTTAGAATAATGTTTATATAATTCATCTTTTTTTATAAATTTAATTATAATTTTCATAGCCTGTACCAGTGGCTGTCGCCAGTGTTGTCGAAGACGCCGCAATGCAGGCTAAGTTAGAAGCTCTCTACCAACAGCTGGATGACAAAGATGAAGAGATCAACCAACATTCTCAGCTTGTTGAGAAACTTAAGGAACAGATGATGGAACAAGAAGAATTAATTGCCTGTACAAGGTGAGATAATTTAAACTTCATTTTGACACTTCATTACTCACGTTCAGAGGGAGAATCGGAATTGATACAAGTTCAATTGTTACCAATTATACTACCAAATGTTTTTTAGAATAAAAAAGTTTGAAGTCGTCATGGCCTAAAGGATAAGACACCCGGTGCATTCGTATGTAGCGATGCACCGGTGTTCAAATCGCTCTGACAGGCATCAATTTTTCCAGTGAAATATGAATGAAATACTTATTTTTTAACTAATGTTCACGATTGACTTCCATGGAAGGAATAACATCGTGTAATAAAAATCAAACCCGCAAAATTATAATTTGCGTAATTACTGGTGGTAGGACGTCTTGTCAGACCGCACGCGTAGGTACCACCGCCCTGCCTATTTCTGCTGTGAAGCAGTATTGCGTTTTGGTTTGAAGAGGGTGGGGCAACCGTTGTACTGTTAAAATTGAGATCTTACAACTCATGTTTCAAGGTAGGTCGCGGCATTAATGTCTATGGGCTTCGGTAACCACTTAACACCAGGTGGGCCGTGAGCTCGTCCCCACCCAGAGCAAGAAAAAAAAAAATACACTGGTTAAATTCGAAATTGAGAAATATAATTATTTCAAAAGTGTTTGACTAGGGTTGCATGACTATATGTAATTTAAGTTGTTCATTGATGAGGAAGTGGATTATTAAAATATATTTTGTGTAAAATTCGTGACTGTTTTAAGGCAGTTAAGACGCATGAGATATGTAAAATAGTTTGCATTTAGACTATATTCTTAAGTAGTTCTATATGAGTAATCATGTCTATAAATAACCACTGTAGTTTGAGGACGACAATGAACTCTTGAGTTTAGCGTGTGCTAACCTAAATTATCCTAGGAAATAATTAGTCTTAGAAATTGAAATAATGGTGATTTCTTTTCTATTTAATATAATATGTGCTGTTCAGTAATCATAGAATTTACTAAATGTATAATAGTATTAAAAATTGTTATTAATTATTTGACATTAATAACATGCAACAGGCGCGATTATGAGGCGTTACAAGGAGACATGAATAGAATCCAACAAGAAAATGAAGCTGCTAAAGAAGAAGTCAAAGAAGTTCTACAAGCTCTTGAAGAGCTCGCCGTTAATTACGACCAGAAGTCGCAGGAGGTAGACAGCAAGAGCCGCGAGTGCGATCAGCTGTCTGAAGACTTGCAATCCAAACAGGTGACGTATTGTCTTATGTTTA
Source organism: Bombyx mandarina (assembly GCF_003987935.1). The sequence continues at coordinate 116,583 of NW_021011685.1, read as the reverse complement.
CTCAATTGTGAAACGTAATCATTGTATTATTGTTAAGATATTGCCTCACATTTGACAACACAAGACTTGTTTAAAACTTATTGAGTATTATTGTTAAATATCGAAGTAAGATGTACTACAATTTTACTTAAATGTAATATCTTAAAATAATTAAAAATAATTTATAGATGTAATTTTTTAGTACATAAAAAAAAACTATAATACCTGCAACTGCAGTTTTATAAACTTACGCAAACATGATCTTTATAGAATCTGTATACAATATAATATTATATTGGTAATAATGAAATATGAAATTCAAAAAAACAAAATATATCCTTATCTTTTTAAAAAAAGTGTGAGATGAAGTAGAAGTTTTTTTTATGTATTTAGAGCGCCCTGACTAGTGCTACGGCGGAGCTGCAACAACTTCGTGATTTATCTGCACATCAACGAAAACGCATCGCAGAATTATTGACAAATTTACTTCGAGATCTCGCCGAGATAGGAGCTGCCGTCGGAGGATCTGAGCTCGACTTCAAACTCAATGTAGACACTGTCGGGAAACTGGAAGAGGAGTTTACAGTGGCTCGTCTCCACATCAGCAAAATGAAAAGTGAAGTCAAAAATATTGTACAGCGATGCCATTCACTTGAATCTGCTAACATCGATGCTAATCAGAAGGTATTTCTTTAGTATATCCAATGATGTAATTGTATAGCTTCTGGATAATCAGGCACTTAATAAATATTTTGGTATAGATTGAAGAATATGAGCGAACACTTGGTGAATGTCGCCTTTTGATCTCCCAACACGAAGCCCGTTGTGCATCGCTAGCAGAGTCGATGCGTGAGGCCGAAAATAAGAAACGACAACTCGAGGAAGCTGCTGACGCTTTACGTGAAGAGTGTGCTCGCCTACAGGTACATCTACATACATATTCTGTATATTACAATTTTTTTCTCACGAATACTTTGTAGTAAAAATACTTCGAAAATTAATAATTTTACCAAAGCATTACACATTTATAAACTTTTTTTTATTTTTATTAACATTAAGCAAAGAGAGTGTATCGAGCCATACTAGTCCTCAGTGTGTATTAAAACTACGTATATGGAACGTGCAATGAGTCTAGGTAGCATGAGAAAATTATTCACATTTGTTAGCTTTAGACAGTGGCATATTCACACTTTACAATTTTACTCGCGCTGTACGTCTCGCTGAAGTTACTGACCTATTTATATTAATATATTACTAAGTTTTCCATTCTGTATGATTTTGTACAGAAAAGACCATACATTTTTGTCACATAATACTTGATGGTGTTTAACTATGCTTATAATTTGATTTTGATTTACCTTGTACCAAAAACCCATCTCTTTGTTGTAAAATCAACAATTTACTAGCTGACCTGGCAGACTTCGTAGTGCCTCAATCGATAAATAAAAGACCTAAACTTTTTTATAAAATAAACTTAAAACAAACAAAAGGAATCCGACGGGGGACACATGAAAGGGAAAACAAAATTGTTATTTTTATTTAATTCAGAGCATTCTCATTTTTATTTACCTTTTAAACCTTCTTTGGACTTCCACAAATAATTCAAGACCAAAATTAGTCAAATCATTCTAGCCGTTCTCGAGTTTTAGCGAGATTAACGAACAGCAATTCATTTTTATATTAAGATATTACTAAGTTTCCCATTCTGTATGATTATGTACAGAAAATACCGTACATTTTTGTTACATAATACTTGATGGTGTTTAACTATGGTTATATTTTGATTTTGTTTTACCTTGTACCAAAAACCCATCTCTTTTTTGTAAATTCAACAATTTAGTTATTGTTTATGAAGTATGTAGAAAAACGTCTCTAACCAATTTTATTTGAATAGTACTAATGTGTTCTTCCGTGTCAGGCGGCCGAGCGCGTACAGCTGGCGGCGGCGGAGGACTCGCAGGTCCGCGGCGCGCTGGAGGCCCAGCTGGAGCAGCTCCGCGCCGCGCACTCCACGCAGCTGTCTGCGCTGCGGGACGAGCTCGCCGCGCTGCAGCGACAACACCAGGACCTCAAGGAGTCAGTGCTACCTCCTTACCTATATTTACATCGCACATTAATAATTCACTGTAGATACAAATAGCTGTTTTTTTTTTTATTGCCCCTGTAGGCAGACGAACACATGGCCCACCTGATGGTGAGTGGTTACCGTCGCCCATGGACTTCAACAATGCTAGGGGCAGAGCCAAGCCGCTGCCTACCGCATAGCTAAAGATATATATTTGGCATCTAAAGTGTCCTACGATCCTACCTAGAAACACCTAGATTGTGGGTTATGAAAATAGACAAATATAGCAGTAACACTTAGCTTTAGGAGTGGGTAATATCGGTTTTGCCGCGTATCGAATCGTATCTATATATCGAGGATCAATATCGGATATTGAATCTATATATTTTCTGAATGTATATATTGATGGATGCTAGTAGATTTTCTCGATTCATGATATTTGAGATTTGAAACGTTACGCTGATATAATATCGTAGTAGATATAGATTTAAGTCAACGTTATACGGTTGGTTTTCTGATATCAATTTATAATATGATCTTAAAGTAATAAAAAGAACATGAAAATAAAAATATCAAAAAAACTTTCCTTCATGCTTTTACCANCTTTCATCTTTATCTGTATTTTCAACAATAGGTATTCGTGAAGAAATTTCGATAGTCTGAAAATGATCGGTTGAATAATTAGACTTGTAACAAAACAAATAAATACACTCATTTTCGCATTGAATTACTAGCACGGATTAATTTTCTAAATACTTTATTATTTTCGACAGCACGTACCAGGAGCTAACCCTGGCGCGGCAGCAGCTACAGGACGACTACGAGAAGCTGAAGCGCGAGGAGGCCGACAAGTCCGCCAAACTGAAGGAACTCATGTTAGTGTCGCACTCGCCTCGACGGACCCTAGACAAGGCCGAGAAGGAGGTCGCCAACCAGCATTTACTTATCAAAGATGACGCCGAATATTACCGTGAATACGTGATCTCCCCTAAAAGAGATAAATTAGGAATGGGATACCCTTTCGGCTTCGATTTTGAGAAAACTTTGGCCAAAAAGGAAAAGTCGCTCTCGGCAATTCCCAAATCTCCCGGTCCCCGTCATTCCTGTAATATCCATCCTCTGCAACTCCATCTGCTCATATCCGTCACGATGATCCTGATCACCCATCGCTATCCACAAATCGTTGTTTTGGTTTAAGCTTCCTTCTCATTTTATGGGATGCTCTCATATATTCATCTATGAAGATCTTCCCATATTATTATGCAACTTTTAGTGCCTTTTAACTTTAATGCAAGTTAGGTGCATGAGTAACGTAATTATTTGAATAATAATCGACTGCTACTGAGATGATACTGCTAACTTTGATATAATTTAAAACCAATTTAACATGAAGTATATAAGTTGACAGTATGTCCAATTTAGAAAATCTTAAGCAATCTTTATGTATGCATTTAATTTGAATGCTTCGCTTTAAGAGTTAATCATAAATCATGAACTAGTCAAATGTATTTATTTTCGAATTAGCTTAGGGAAAGCATGCTAACTCTAAATGGAGTTTCGTATAAGTTATTCATAATATTCGTACTAGATCTTATCGATTTAACATCGGTTTTCGTGATTTTTAAGTTTAGTTTTCACTGCCAATTCATTTCGTACATAATATTTAGGTTATTTGTAAATAGGAAGAGAGAAAATATATTTCATTAGTGAAATGATGATTAAAGTGTTTAATAGTGGTAAAATATAAGGCTCACTGTTTAGAATGCCAGCACAAATTACAATAAAAAAAAAAAGTTAGTGCAAATGTAATGTTAAATGTAGTAAACATGTAAATAGAGGGTTGTAAATACAGTTTGCCCGTACAGAGTGCAGTGAGTTTATATTTTTATCAATATATTTTTTATAGGGACATGACTAAAATATCTTCTATTTTATCTATGGAGAAAATATTAAACATTTCGTATTTTTTAAAGGTTACCTGTTCCAGCTATGTTACATAGTTAAATATTGGATAATGAACTTGTTATTGAGTAGATGTTGATAGTGTATATTTAGAAAGGTTAAGCGACATGGAACCATTCAGTAATTAAAACTCGCAGTATTAAATAAACATGCAAAGCAACATTCCGCTGAATGCATTTATCGCAAATATGGTCTCACATGCATTTTTGTTTGCTTATATGCAGTTTTATAAGTAATTCATGTAAATCACCTCCTAGTATAACCCACCATTTGTATTTGTTTGCCATCAATGTCATAATAAGAAATCCTGGAGTCCGTGCCACGTCCTTTAGTCTATATGCACTCTACATGCCGAAGAGTGATTGTCGTCTCTCAGAGTTCGTGCACTTAAATTATAAAGATTATAGTTAATCAAAATTAAAAGTGCACGCAAAATTTTAGTGTTTCCTTAGTTCTAAAAATTTAATTTAGTTGTAACAAAATCGGCATAATACCTGTAAAACATTCCGCGCCGATGACTTCCTCTCTGCTCTCGATTAATGTTTTGTTGAGCAGATTGTGTCAATGGTACACGTTTCATGGTCTATGTGTAAGTACAGTGTAGTTGTAGTTCGAGATCTTGTAACGCCTTCTGCTTTTTAATTTTGATTTGTCATTTTATTCCGCACGTATCCCATTCATATTCATTCTGCCGGGGGTTGGCATTTGTGACGTACACGGCCTACGAGCGGCGAGCTGATGTATATGGATGGGTGCGTGAAGGACATGAGTAGCTCGGACTGTTGTACAGGTAAATGTGCGATTATTCTCAGTGATGTACAGTCATTGTTCATTTGTATTTGTGTTTGACCGATTCTTTATTTGAACAGTCAAAGCGTGGAGCGGCGTGAACAGGCTCGCGCTGATCTCAAGGGCTTGGAAGACACCGTGGCTAAGGAACTACAGACCCTGCACAACCTGCGTAAACTCTTTGTTCAAGACCTGCAGGTATATTTTTCCTTACAATTAAATTGATAAATCGTATCATTTTTTTGCATATAATAACGTAATGTAAAACAATACATTTTTATGTATAACAGGCGAGGATAAAGAAATCGAACAATTCTGAAGAGGGCGCCGAGGAGGAAGGCGGTTCCCTTGCACAAAAACAAAAGATCTCGTTCTTGGAGAATAACCTGGAGCAACTGACGAAAGTCCACAAGCAGCTCGTGCGTGACAATGCCGACCTGCGATGCGAAGTGCCCAAGCTGGAGAAACGACTCCGAGCCACCATGGAACGTGTCAAGGCACTCGAGACAGCGCTCAAGGTACGACTCACAATTACTAAAATTTAAAGAAGACATAAATACTTATACATTCACTGATAGGACCTCTTGTGAGTCCGCACGGGTGGGTACCACTACCCTGCCTATATCTGCCGTGAAGCAGTAATGCGTTTCGGCTTGAAGGGTGGGGCAGCCGGTGTAACTATACTTGAGACCTTAGAACTTATCTTAAGACGGGTGGCGTATTTACGTTGTAGATGTCTATGGGCTCCAGTAACAATAATACCTGGTGGGCTGTGAGCTCGTCCACCCATCTAAGCAATAAATAAAAAATAAAAACATTAACATGTCAATGTAAATGTAACGAAACAAACAAAGAGTGGGTTGTCGGGCTGGATACAATTTTGTTTATTTGTTAACAGGAAGCAAAAGACGGTGCAATGCGCGATCGCAAACGATACCAGTTCGAAGTGGACAGAATCAAGGAAGCCGTGCGCGCTAAAAATCTCGCTCGCCGCGGTCCACAGGCCCAAATCGGTAATGTGAAATTTCGTTATTCATTGACTACATAGCGAAAATTAAGTACGGACCGCCTTCAACAATTTATGGATTATTTATAAAATTATGTTACTATTACGTGGTGCATGGCGGCAACACGGTTTCGCGCGCAAAGGACCCATAGACACAGCCTACTGAGTTTCACGCCGGATCTTCTCAGTGGGTCGCGTTTCCGAACCCGTGGTAGATTCTGCCAAGCCCTGCTCTTGCCAGGGCCAATGTTAGTAACACTCGGCTTGAGCCCCGTGAGCTCACCTACACGTCAAGGAGAAGCTGATATAGCCTTTCAAGGCTATCAGCATAGGTAGGGAAAAGAAAAAGCGCGCGAGTTTATTTTAAATATCCTGAATTTGTTAGAGTTTATACACAGATAAACTCTGTGACTCGGTCAGAAAGAGCATGACGCTCTGACAAATTTAACATTCGCTGTCTATACTAATATATAAATCTACAGTAGTTTTTACGGATGTTTCCTTATAACTACTGAACCATGCATCCGATTGACTTGGAACTTGGTATTAATGTAGAAAATACATGACTTAATGGATAGGCTAATATTTATATGACTGTTGGACTCCCTACACCAGTTGCGGGGGCGTTAATAATGAAAATCTTTGTAGGGATGAGAAATAATAATGTTATTTTAAATGCCCAGCAAAGCGGATCGGTACAGCTAGTATAATTATAACCTAAGGTAAGACAATAAATGTGTGATATCGATAACAGCGAAGCCAATACGCGCGGGCGGCGGGCACCTGGCGGGCGGCGCGGGCGCGGGCGTGCTGCGACCCGCCGCCGCCGCGCAGGACATCAAGCGGAAGTCTATCATCGTCGGCGCTAGAGGTAACTTTGCACCACTTCCATCCGTTCAATAAATACTTTGATGTATAATATTTTAAAAATAAATTTGTCACAATTTTCTGAGTTCACATGGTTTATGACGACCTTGATACATATTTAACTGATTCCAAATCTATACTAATATTATAAAGCTGAAGAGTTTGTTTGTTTGAACGCACTAATCTCAGGAACTACTGGTCCGATTTGAAAAATTCTTTCAGTGTTAGACAACTCATTTATCGAGAAAGGCTATAAGCTAACATACATAACATAGGAAGGCTATAAGATAACATCACCCTAAGACCAATACAAGCGGAGCACCAATAAAGAACGTTTAAATTGCTCCTTAACATTCTATAATTCAAAAATATTTTCAATTTCTACGTAAATGAAGGGGGGGTAAAATTTAGCGTTATACCAAAGTAACTATTCCACGCGGACGGAGTCGCGGGCAAAAGCTAGTATGGAAATAAACTGGAATGGAAAGGGCGAAAATATTGTATATTTTCATTTATACACTTACCCTCTATAAATTTCCTAATGTATATAATCATGCATGATTATTGTTGCGCTACAAGAAATATATTTAACGGTTTACTGATATTTAACTAATACCAGCAGTATTGTCTTATTATTGGATTAACAAAAGTACACAGTATTTAATTACTTAGACACCTTTGTGTGATCCACGCTCAATGCATAGATATTACAATTGCGCCTTTAAAAATAATACAAACATCATTTTGAAAACGAAATCTTACATTTATGTTTTTTTTTACAGATGAAAGTTGAAGCAATTTGCAGTCACGTCGTAGAGAATTTAATGAAAGTTCATAGATGTACCTACGAAGAACGACGAAATTCAATCTTGAAATATATCCATTATAATATTACTATTGTGTTAAGAGAAGCCTAAAAGTAAACCGAAAAAAAAGAAAAAAAAAGTATAGGTCTCCTAGGCTTAAATCTTTTGAGCTATCTAATCTTAACGTCTCTATGTGCACATGGATTTAATACAATTATAAAAAAGCTTCTTGCAAATTATAGGTCAGGTTTCATATGAATTCCGACGATTGTAGTTTTTATGCTAAATGTATTATTATAACATTTAACCAGGGCAGCAGATTTGAAGCTTCGATTGTCTTGTCGCTAATTTTAAAGTGAATGTAGAATATTTTATGAAATGACAAAAAGTATTAAATTTTGTTTCTGAACTTAATGCTTCGTGCATTTTATTCTAAATTAAATTGTAAAGATTAGTGAATATATTTTGCTCACGGAAAGAAACTGGGCGGGAGGTATGAAAATTGTTCAGTACAAAGATATGCCGAGCCAGTTACCAGAAAATGTCAGCAGAAATAAATTGTAGTTTCTTCCTGTGAGTGTTTTAATGATAATTTCAGAGATGCAATATGTCGTTAAATGTAAGAATTATTAGCTGTGAATTACTCTGCAGACTAGCATGTGCTGCCGCACAAATAAAGAAATAAAAAATACAAAAAAAAATATGGCCACATTATTATTTCCAGGTGTGGTGGCAAATGCATTATGGTGTGCATCTTCGATGTGTAGTTGTAGTTTAAGCTTCTTTAATATATATTTTTATATATTGTGATAAGCGTTGATATGCCGATTATGTGAGCATTTAAATAGATATGAAAACTAACCTTTTAAACGATTATTTTAAAGTGCTATGGGTGCTAACGCGAGTGCTCTGACAAACATTAAGCAAGTTCACTTCATCCCCGGTAGGAGTGACAGCGGGAGTGCCTACGCGACTTGCTGCAACAAGCAAGTTCTCTGCTGCTAGGCACGGTCGGCGTCATGGTAATGCGATACGATTTTAGTGAGTGATTTTTGTATTCATTCATAGAATATGAAAATCTCTTTAACTAAAAAAAAAAAAAAAAAACTAGCTCCGATATAAAATGTAATAGTTGTCAAATTACGATAGAAGTTATTTGAGTTTTCAAGGACCATAGCACTTTGCTTAAACGTTTTTGCACGTCACCCTCACTAATGCTTAGAACCTGTGATGTTTTAGCTAAAATGTAATATCTATTGCGTTTTCGTTCTAAGACCTAAATGTTAGTCGCTAAGCAACATTTATAACGCGAATAATATTAATGTAATGTGAGCTGTCAAATAATTTCTTGACGCTTTAAATAATCTAAAGTCCGTTGTATGTCGGAATACGAAAGTCGCGTTTCTATTTAGAAAAAAAAAAGTCTCATCAGCTTCGTAGATCTGTAACTTACGTAAGTACTTATGGAGTAGTCAGCCTGGAACGCGGTCCTCTGTAAGCTTCAATGTCATAAACTATCCGCTCTGTTGTGGCGCCTGCGTCTTCTGAGGAGTTATGGAACTATCGCAGTGCTAACGTCCAAAAACCAAAGATAAATCACAACGTTTTAGATTTATTGTTCGAGATTATTGTTTACCAGCTGAAATTTATTTTAAGTTCCGTATTACTTAATGGTTCCAAAGCTCCTTGATGTGTTGCAATAAATACTATGTCGTTTAGATAAGATGTAGTAAATTATTTCACTTTAGGTTTAGATATTTGGTTTTATATTGTTTTATTTATTATATTTCTTAACGAAAATTATCTCTTTTCACTTTTGTGTTACACTAAGTGTTATACGCTTTTTTTTTACATACTCCTATATACATTATTTTATAAAGATGATCAAATACACTTATATTTTCCATTAATAAATTGGAGACGTCTACAAAGATGCATTCCACGAGGAAAGCGGATCTTTGTTATCTGTAAGTCTAGTTGTTTTGTTAATGATTAGTAAAAGAGGCTATCCTCGGTTTGTACACGCCTGTTGCATAGTTGTCGCTCGGAGCCGGCGCTCGGTCCGTGGCCGGGCAAACCCCAAACCGACAGGCTTGCCTTTGCACCAAGTGATTTAGTTTGTAATGACATCTTTTGTATGATGTATTTAATATATGGAAAATTCTCGAGGAAGAGTGTTTTCTTGATTTTTATTTATTATAAAATAAAATTATGAATTTAATTTGCCATGAAGTACTTTTATTGAATTTTATCAATTCGTAAGTAAATTGCGACCATTTTGAACTATCTCATTGTTTCCTTAAAACAACACTGCATGTTCTGGAGTTGCAGCCTGCGTTAAGTAATTAATTACGATAAGTGAGTTATTTATATAGAGGCGTGGTTTAGTGACTTGAGATACTATTTATTCATTTTTACTTTCCGCTTATTAACAAATGCGGCTACTGACTTCTCCTACCTCGACGCTCGGTAGGGACAGTGCTTGAGGCATTAAATCTGTTAATGTGCATTTAGTGATATAAATTAAAGTTATCTTCAAAGATAACTATGTGGATAACCGCTGAGTGGAAATTGTTCTGAGCATCGTTAAAACATAAAATTACAACAGTTGACAAATCGTCTGTGGTTAGGTATTTTTGAACAATATAAATATTGATAATTATTAAGATTTGTTTCCAGAAATGTTTTATTAATATCGTAGGCCGACGAATTTACACCTCACTGGTTCTGGTTCTGGCACTACACGATTTGCTTAATATGGATAAGACTACTGAGTGCAAATAACCTCAAAGAATTGAAAGCCAGTTTCACCATACCATCCATATTCTCCGAAACTTAATATAAAATTTTCAGACTGCGGTAATGATAAATTAGAAATTATTGTGGGATAGTTTTTATCACCGTTCAATGGCCCATATATGTACGAAACAAGAACAAGTACGTCCATAATGGCAGATTAATATAATGCCAAAGGTCTTTAAAGATACTCCCAATCGGGAAGGACCGTTAGTACAATAATCAGTGTGCTTAGTGCGAGTTTTCTCAGTCGCGTAAAAGTTAACTCAAATTTGAATGAAGCTGGAACAGCGCCCCTAGCGGAAAACGAAAGGAAGCTGTTCCAACTCCAAAGTTTTTTTTTTGTCGTGAGGAAATCTAGTGCTTTCCGCCCTCCACTGGGGATGGCGGCGGGACATGTCGGAGTCGAACCGACTATAAACCTCCGATCGCTCACATATTTTAATCGACGACTATATTGACGATATTCACATTTCGTTTGTTGAAGCCTGTTTTCTGTTTTGTAAAAAAAAATTATTATTTTTCTGCTTCAATTAATTATTATCAACTGATAGGACCCGTAAGGCAGGTGTTTTATTTATTTATTTCATAGAAGTGTGGACGAGCTCACAGTTCACCGGGTGTTAAGTGGTTAACTGAGACAGACATCAATAACGTAAATGCCGCCACCCACCTTGAGATATGAGTTTTAAGGTCTCACTATAGTTACAACGGCTGCCCTGCCCTTCAAACCGAAACTCATTAGGTACTGCTTCACGGCAGAAATAGGCAGGGTGGTGGTACCTACCCGTGCGGACTCACAAGAGGTCCTACCACCCGTAATTACGCAAATATATAATTTTGCGAGTTTGATTTTTATTACACGATGTTATTCCTTCACCGTGAAAGTCAATCATGAACATTTGTTAGGTACGAAGTCGCCGTGGCCTAAAGGATAAGACGACTGGTGCATTCGTGTTGAGCGATGCATTCGGATCCCAGGCGGGTACAAATTCTTCTAATGATGTGTGACCAAGCTACATTTTACGGAAAGGTATGCGTTCTAGTTTGAATAATTGATAGCCGTTGTTCTAATCCCTTTACCGGTTTACATATGGTAGCTACGCCGGGTGTTCGTCTACAATACGTCATTTATGCTGATAAAAAGAAAATCCGATAAGTATAAGAATAATTGTTTATTTCAAATAATATATATTATATCATGAAATAACTATTTCATCAAATTATTGAAATACATGCATAGTCTTTGTAGAAATGTAAAACTTTAACATATTATTATTATTACTCAATAATTAAAAATTATCTCTTCGTGATGAACGAATATTTAAAATGAAAATTTATTATATAATACATATTATTGTGTATTATTAATACTAGATTTACAAAACACCACTATATATCGAAAAATAAATATAATGGCCGCAATGTATGTATGAGTTGATCATGTACTAAAATTGATATAATTCAAGTATCTTCTCAACTCTGTGATGTACTTTTGTGTATTAGAATAAAATATGAATTTTAATTCATCAGCAATTTTATGAATTAGTGATGTGTCCTTTAACATTAACCACTTGTAAAGACTATGTATTATTTTAGCTGCTAAAATTTGATTCCATTACATTTAATGTAATCTATACATACACGCCTCTTTAGTTTTTTGTTAGTTATATCACAGACTAATTACATATCATACAATAAATAAATAAAATACAACTGAAGAAAACATTACGTACTTCAACCTTTTATCATGACATTCATTTTAAAATGGTGATTATCTTCACTCTAGGTCCGGATTGTTGGATTGTTTTGGAGATGTCTCCAAAATATTCACGAAAAATGTAAAGCACTCGAAACATTGGGAATAATATAATGACAGTAAAAGACACGAGATTAAACCGTAAAAGTATAATTAATTATGTCTACGACTCGTGAAAACCGATGAAAATACGACAAATATTGATGCATTGAGAATAAAAAAANATTATCTTCACTCTAGGTCCGGATTGTTGGATTGTTTTGGAGATGTCTCCAAAATATTCACGAAAAATGTAAAGCACTCGAAACATTGGGAATAATATAATGACAGTAAAAGACACGAGATTAAACCGTAAAAGTATAATTAATTATGTCTACGACTCGTGAAAACCGATGAAAATACGACAAATATTGATGCATTGAGAATAAAAAAATATATATTCCATGAAAGGAATTGATCATAAAGCGGTAGGCGTTATTTCAAAGTATTTCAACGCATTCTATATAAAATAAAATTATTATGTTCATTAATTATTCATATTGCACACGATCACAATTGTACATTATTCAATAATACTTAATTAACAATGTAATTTCTCGTTCTCATAATCATAAATATATTTTTTCGTAATCGGTTGAAGATTAAACAAAAATTGTTTAGTTAGAAAGTAAGATGCTACGTTACATTATGATGTGCAGTTACGCACAGTGATTTGATTGATATTCAATATGCAAAACAAAAACAATAAATTTTAACTGTACTTATTATATTGTAGTATAGATTCAAGATGACTTTGGAGCACTAGCGTACTGAGATATTACTTTATCTCTGAGGACTTTTTACAAACAGTTTGAACCTCAATGGGACATACTTTATATTGAATCTTCGATTTCCTAATATTGAGTTAGTATTACAATATATTAATTTTAAAATACTGGATATTAAATACATAGAAATTATGTTAAATGTTTTTAAAAAGGTTATTGTATTTAGTACATTTACTGTTTACTTACACTTACATAACAATACATCTACAGTGTTCTAGCGTTGCTACCGTGGAATGGATTTAGTCAAGAGACCGTTGACAGATCCATATTGTATAGAAAAAAAAAAGTTTTCTTATCTTTCGAAATATTCATACAAGACATACGCATATCAAAGTACATTGTATGATGAGGCAGAGTCACTTGAGTGTTGTCGATCGAGGACGTCGTGAACACCATTTTCTTTGGAAGTCGAGGAGGTGCTGAAATAAATAAATAATCACTTGTTTTGATTGGTTACTTTTTTTTATATATATATTATTGCTTAGGTGGGTGGACAACCTCACAGCCCACCTGGGGTTAAGTGCTTACAGCAGCCCATAGACATCTACAACGTAAATGCGCCACCTACCTTGAGATATAAGTTCTATGGTCTCAGTATAGTTACAACGGCTGCCCCACTCTTCAAACCGAAACGCGTTACTGCTTCACGGCAGAAATAGGCAGGGTGGTGGTACCTATCCGCGCGGGCTCACAAGAGGTCCTACCACCAATAATTACCGTGGAAATCAATCGTGAACATTTGCTGAGTACGTATTTCATTAGAAACATTGGTACCCGCCTGGGATTCGAACACCGGTGCATTGCTCAACACGAAAGCACTGGTCTTATCCTTTAGGCCAAATTATATATATATCTATTATAAAATATATTTCCCATTACAAATAACCACGGGGTGGGCCGTACGATCGAAGGCCCATTTTCAGAAAAACAAGCACAGTAGCACGACACACGTAAGTACAGAGCGCGCGCGACGTCCACCACAGCCACGTACCCAAAGAAAGGCAGTAGCGTGACGAGCTGCGGCCGGCTGGTGCACTCCCTGAGCTCGGGCAGCACGAGGAGGACGTGCCGCAGGTACGCCTGGAGCGCTAGGCGGCGCTGCTCGACTAGATGGGCGTCCTGTCGAAATAAAGATACGTTCCAAATTACATTAACAGTCCACACTTTATCTTCATATCAATTATTGATAAAGTACTGGTGGTAGGACCTCTTGCGAGTCCGCACGGGTGGGTACCACCAACCTGCCTATTTCTGCCGTGAAGCTGTAATGTGTTTCGGTTTGAAGGGCGGGGCAGCCGTTGTAACTATACTGAGACCTTAGAACTTATATCTCAAGGTGAGTGGCGCATTTACGTTGTAGATGTCTATCTCCAGTAACCACTTAACACCAGGTGGGCTGTGAACCTTCTAAGCTATAAAAAAAATATAAAAAGAAAGTATCGGGTTTAGTGAAGTAGCGATATTTCGAACCTCCCCAACTTAATAAATTCTTAATTTTAAATTTGTATAAAGTTCTTAATTCCAAGAACATTAATGTTAATTTTGTGCAGTTACTAAAAGATACTGGAGTGCCCTGAAGCTGCTTGCTGCTCAAGTGGGTAGGACATTTTGCAAAATAATCACGATCAGGCGACAAAAATACTCCGACTAAGTAGCCTACCAAAACACCCTACCAATAAATCTAGATGAAGACTTCTTCATTCAGGGTGTTTTTTACTAAAAAAATATTTTGTTTTTTCAACAGTAAGCATGTTCTGTCATAAATATCATGTTAAGTAATTTGCATAGGCTTACCCGTTTTCTTAAGGTTTTTTTAGGTGGAAATTTGTATGTTGCTATATCGGGATGACATTTTTTTAACTGCGTATGAAGTTCGTGGAACTTCGCATATCTATGGTAGACGCTCCATTCTTCATTGCCAACTTTTAGAAAAATCTGCAATATCCGTTAAATACAACATGTAACATATTTAACGCACACCCTCAAACACCCCAATTAGACTTTAATAGTATAAACGCTATGCATACACCAAATATTATTTATATGTGCGTTAACATTGATTATTTGTGAAATTAGTTATTCCAATTTCGTGGAAATAAAATGGTCACCGATTCACACGCACTCCGCTGCGCACGCACACACAGACACCTACTNTTTTTTTTTTTTATTGCTTAGATATGTGGACGAGCTCGCAGCCCACCTGATGTTAAGTGGTTACTGGAGCCCATAGACATCTACAACGTAAATGCGCCACACACCTTGAGATATAGTTCTAAGGTCTCAGTATAGTCACAACGGCTGCCCCACCCTTCAAACCGAAACGCATTACTGCTTCACGGCAGAAATAGGCGGGGCGGTGGCACCTACCCGTGCGGACTCACAAGAGGTCCTACCACCAATACTTTACTACAATACTCAACAAATGTTCACGATTGACTTCCACGGTGAATTCATTTGTACAATAGGCGGTCTTATCGCTAAATGCGATCTCTTCTAGACAACCGTTTAATTTACAGAAATTCTAGAAAATATAAAAGTATAGCAGGTATTGCACCAAATATAGCAACTTAATAAATTCTGCATTTAAATTTTGTATAAAATTCTTAATTCCAAGTACAATTAATGTTAATTCTGTGCAGCTACTAAAATATACCGGTGCGCCCTGATGCTGCTTGCTGCTCAAGTGGGTAGGACATTTTTCAAAATAATCACGATCAGGCGACAAGAGTACTTCGACTAAGTAACCTACCAAAACACCCTACCAATAAAACTAGATGAAGACTTCTTCATTCAGGGTGTTTTTTACTAAAAAATATTTTGTTTTTTCAACAGTAAGCATGTTCTGTCATAAATATCATGTTAAGTAATTTGCATAGGCTTACCCGTTTTCTTAAGGTTTTTTTAGGTGGAAATTTGTATGTTGCTATATCGGGATGACATTTTTTTAACTGCGTATGAAGTTCGTGGAACTTCGCATATCTATGGTAGACGCTCCATTCTTCATTGCCAACTTTTAGAAAAATCTGCAATTTAACCGTTAAATATAGAATGAAAGTATTTTATATATTTTTTTGTTTAATATTAATGATATCCCAATTAATCTATTCATTAAGGATTGTATGATGTATGAAAATCTTACTTGATAAACATGAAAGGAGTGTGTTCTCTTTCCAACTAAAAATGCACTGGGAATATGAGCCTTAACATTAGACTCAGGGTAATCTAATAGTTCGAGGGCACATGTGCTTTCCAATTCTTGTAGCCTCTGCACCAGATGCTGGTTAAACTCCATCAGCTCTGCATGCATCTGGGCTACCTGTAACAAATTTAATAATTAAAAGCAAAAAAATATGTATGTAGGTATTGGTATGTAGGCTTTTCAACCCATAGACACAGCCCATTGAGATTCTCGCCGGATCTTCTCAGTGGGTCGCGTTTCCGATCCGGTGGTAGATTCTGCGAAGCACGGCTTTTGCTAGGGCCAGTGTTAGCAACACTCCGGTTTGAGCCCCGTGAGCTCACCTACACGTTAGGGTGAAGCTGAAACAGCCTCTCAAGGCTATCAGCATAGGCAAAATAGGTATCACAATAGGTAAAAAAAATTAACACATTTTCAATGTAATTAATTAGCATTGTATAACTATACCTGAACAAGTTTTCTTTCATACTGGTTTATTTCATCAGTGTTGTCATTATTTGCTTCCTCCCGAACATTATTATTCCTTAGAGCTTTGCCCATATCCACAGCGGACATGTAATGTCGTAACTGCTCCTTTATCGTGTCGTTTTCTCTTAAATTCAACATTATACGTGTGTCGTTAATTTTTTGGATTTAACCAAACTCTTTGGATTTAAGCAAATTGTTTGATTTTTCTTAATTTTGAGTTGCTTAGATAACAGGCTCAAGGCATAACCGGTGTGGAAATGATTACTAAAGTTCATGCACATGAACTTACCGACTTTGATAGATGGAAGTCTGATTTTTAATTGTACTGTATGACGGCTGTCCCACCCTTCGAAGTGGGAAGCTTGACTGGTCGCGGCGGAAGCGGGGAGGGTGATGGTACATACCCATGTGGCTTTACAACACGCCCTACTACCAGTAATTGTTGGTTGGCGATCGCAATACGTTTGTATAATACTCAAAGAATGATGCTGCTCATAGTCTAGTGAATCGCTCGACCGCCTTTTATGATGCTTACGCCACGAATATATTCATTTTTTTATTGCTTAAATGGGTGGACGAGCTCACAGCCCACCTTGGTTACTGGAGCCCATAGACATCTACAACGTAAATGCGCCACCCACCTTGAGATATAAGTTCTAAGGTCTCAAGTATAGTTACAACGGTTGCCCCGCCCTTTAAACCGAAACGAATTACTGCTTCTCGGCAGAAATAGGCAGGGTGGTGGTACCTACCCGCGCGGACTTACAAGAGGTCCTAGCACCAGTAAAATATGCATAACTTTATGATATTATTGAGCATTATTACACAAATGTATTATTTTTATTATATTTTATTGCCCTTGTAGGCAGACGAGCATACGACCACCTGATGGTGAGTGGTTACCGTCGCCCATGGACTTCAGCAATGCCAGGGACAGAGCCAAGCTGCTGCTTACCGTTAAGTACTCTCCACAAGCCTTGTTTCAAGACATGTTTCTGTAGACTTTTTTAAATATATGAACATATATCAACTAATCGATTTGGGATTTTGTAGAAGAGGGTGAACCACACATAGCTTAGGAAAAAAGCAAAGGTATTAAGTTTGACTTAGTTTCTTGGCACTGGAATCACTACTCAACACATAACCTGAGTGCTGTATCATATTGTTCTATGAAAAGTTGAACAATTTTTTGCATAGATAAGCAACGGATATATATTTATGTGATGTACAAAAAAATATAACAGTCAAAACCTAGACTAGATCATTGTTATTCAATGAGAATATTAGTTGTTATGAAAAAAAGTGTTTAAATATAATGACTTTCAACCACTTTGTAGGCCCCTGGAATTGCTGAAGTCGATGGGCAACAGTAACCACTCACCATCAGGTGAGCCGTATGCTCGTCTGCCTACAAGGGCAATAATAATAATAATAAAAAACTTTACTTACTTGGTGAGATCTATTATTACTTTTTCAAGTTTTCGAAATTTATCTTTGCTTGCTACTTCTAACTGGCTACATTTCATTTGTAACATCAAAATTTGTTTATCTTTATTTTCCAACAAGGAAAGTAATGATTTATCGTCTGGTGCACTTTCATCTTCAGTGAAGCAAAGTTCCAAGCACGATGTACTTCCATCAATACTACCAGCTACTTCCTCACTGTCACTTTCATATATTTTTAAATTGTTAACACTCAATTCTGACGCATCATCTTTAGCAGTATTGTTTGTTTCTATACTGTTTGAAGATGAAAATATTTCTTTGGCACATTCAGAAAGTTTTGTTAAAATTTGTGAAGGACTTTCTATACCTTTCACACTATCAGGAAAGAAATGTCTGAAACCACTTTTGAAATCTGAGCTTGCAGGTTCACTTGTTGATGATATTTGAGGCACAATTTTAGGATCAGGAGAATTAAGGCAAGTTGCCGGTGCACTGTTCCACATTGCATCATCTTTGCTGTTGATTGAGTGTATCTCTTTACTATGATCAATGTTCTGAGTCTTCCGTTCATTTTTATCAAATGATATAACTTGACGTAATGGTTTCCGTTTTAAGTTCCCAGAGGACTTGACTGGTGTCGGTAGTGGTATAACATGCTCTACTTTATCTACTTGACTTGACTGTTGTGATTCATTCAACTCAGGTCTGTCAATTGATAACGCAAATAGAATGGATGATAAGCCTGAAATATGACCAGAAACATTGTATTATAAACATGATAACATCATTTTTTAACAAAGTATTAATATTACCAGATGCAATATTAGGAAGTTTCAAGGAAGCTTCAGAATCTCTCACAAGAGCCCCTTCTTCATAATATTCCATTAATAAGCCATGCGCCACCCAGCTTTGCAGATATCTAAATTTTAATATATATTATAATACAACCAAAACATTTACTCAAAATGAAAACTATGAGCATTTTGTAAAATTGTTTCCACACTCTTTCGTCAATAAATTTAAATTTTATTGCTTTAATAGACAAAATCGTGTTGAAAAGGTACAGGCACAGCATAGTTTTCACAAATCAGATGCTGTTTGTATACCTTTATATTAATTGCTCTTGAACACAACACTACTTAAAATTTTGCAAATCTGCACCTGCCTACAGAACCAAGGACTAAAGAAGCATTATAAGAATTTTTTAAAGATTATGGGATAGTAGACAATCAAAATACTTGATCCCATGAAATGCAAACAATCATTTTGCTAATGACCAATTATACTATATTTACCTTTCAAATGATCTTTCATTTAAGGAAGCCCTTAAGAATGCTCTAAAATATCCAAGGGGTGTGTTTATGTTTGACAATATTTTAAATCTTTCTTTTTCATGTTTTGTCAAATGCAAACATGTATAGCTCCATAATGAGTTGCCTACAATTTTAAAGTTTCAGTAAATTCTCAATATTTTGTTTTACATAATTTAAGATATAACAGTAACATCTCACACATACCTATATTTACAATATTGAATGTAAAATTTAAACCTGCAGTCACCAAGCTTTGTATGGTTGAGTTCGACAAATTTGTTCTTATTCCATGTCTTAATATGGCTTCCCATTTTTCACACAGCTGTATTATTCTATAATGATTACAGTTCAATATAAATTCTTAACAAGTTTAATATAACAGGAACATGAAAGCAGTATGGACTGTCCAAACCTAATAACTTATTGGAATTTGTTTACCTGAGATCATCTTCAGTAGCCAATTCAGATCTTCCAGCAAATCGGTTGAGACAATTTTGTGTACACTTTGAAAGTTCATTGAGTAATACTTTTCCAGTTTCAGCTCTTTTCATAATTTCTTCTTTAGGATCAATTGCATTAGCTAAAGTATTTAAAATTTTACTATTCTGTAAATAATTTAGAATTCATTAAATAAGTTTCAAACAACTACGAAGAAACATTAAATATGTTTATAAGGGTACTTCTAATGATCTCAGTTACTACTTTGTTCTTGCTGTTTAAATTTTATCTAAGAATTAAAGTTTAGGTAATTCTCATTTTGACCAATATTAATTTTACTACTTATAAAATTATTTTATATACTTAATCGATGAAAACGAAAATAAATTTCAAACCGTACCATTGTTATTCTTCAAGTGCAAATTCTATTTATTAATTTTATTAACACATTATACTGATTTAAGGAAGGTAAAGCACCATCATTTTATTTTTATTCAATATACATCAGAAGCACTAATTTGATTGTTGAATAAAAAGCACATGAATAATACACCCAAAATTTATAGAACTATATATTTTGATTGTCCTTTGGTTCTGAATGTTCTGATAATTTCATAAATATTATGAACTGTAACATTCATTGTGATTTGTGACCCTTTATTTGCCAATTGAAAAGTGTAATATCTATACAATTTTTTTTTAAGAGATTTTATGATCTGGTAGCTAAGACTTTTAGGTCATGTCTTATTTTAATTTCTATTCTTTTTATATGAAAAATGATAATATGGAGTGAAATGAAATGAAGATGATTAATTTGAGACATCAACCAACTGGGATGAATTTAAATGAAATGAGATAAAATCATATGGGATGAAATATAATCTCAGTAAAATGGTGGTCATTTACTGAGATTTTTCAGTGGACTTATATCTAGCCAATAAGTCCAGTTATATTCTAATCCATAATAGGATAGTCACATGCGGAACATATATGATAGAAAGTTGTCATAAGCTAGTATTTAAAAAAGCTGAAATAACCGTCTTCATCTAGATGTCTCATGGAACTGCTGTAAAGAGGTTTTATTCTAGTGACTAACTGAGGTGATTTCATTTCATCTGGAATTTTTATAAGTTATTATAAATATTTTAACTCGAAGTGATTATATTATTATTGGCTATTATCTTTAACACCAAATAAAGGTACTCATTTCAAAGATCAAAAACGCTCATTAAGTGAAAAACAATCCGCAACGCATTGTGGTAACTGTAAAACATCTACGTCGTGAAATTAGTATTATGGCTAATGATTGACGACTATGATGCATTGTGGCGATAAAGAGTCTACCGACATAATTTAATTTTGAACAGTTACTAAGTAATAATAAAATTGAACAATTAATAATATAACAAACAAGTCAACAACAAGTTAAATTGACCATAACCACTTTTCTGTTATTTAAATATATTTAACAGTAAGGTTAATGAGTTTTGGTCAACTTTCTAACAAAACAATATCTTTGCTTTGTGGTTTATTCGCTCGATTAATTGTTGATAGCTGGCTTGAAATATGTTTCTTACTGATATTTCAAAAGTAAATATTGAAATAAATTTTAAATTCCTATGGCAAGAACTGATATATTTTCAGAATAGATACAAGTTTAAGTATTTTAATGCATTTTTTCTATTGAAAGCTTGTATTATTTATTTATAACACTTCGTGTAAAATTCACATTGGCGGACTTAATGCCTAAGGCATTCTTTACCAGTCAACCAAAAATAGTACAGAGTAAATAGTGGTAGGTGCAATGAAATTTATATTAAGTTACAAATACATACACAAAAAGTATATATATATACACACAATCACATATACATTTATATACATACACACACACACACACACACATATATACATACATACATAGATTTAAGAGTTTATACAGTATTAAAAGGAATATATTTATAAATTCCCTTAACAAATAACTTCATCTTAATAAGTTCATGACGATAACGCTAACTTTTCCAACAGCATTCGCCGAACCCTTAACTTGAACTCGCACCGGTTAGTAATAGTCTCTCGAGAGGAAGTGCGAACTGCACGACGAAAGAGTTATGAACATAACTAGAACTATGTGTGGGACAAAGAATTAATAGGCTATTATGGAGAGAACGTAGAGCCCGCTCATGGCTGGAGTGAAGATATATAATCATATTTACGAAGATTAAAAATTAATCGAATGCAGATAATAAGAAGACGACCAAGTTTATTAAGAAGGTCTGCATTCAGGTCAAAATAACACACATCACCGTAATCAATCATAGGGAAGATCAAGGTTTGTACTAGCATAGTCTTAGTCGCTGATTGTAAGAAATTCTTTAGGCGATACAGAGCACAAAGAATTTCAGAGGTTCTTTGTTCAACGTAAGATACTTGAGCTTTGTATTAATAAATCCCAGCAAAAATTGCTATTTCGTATCCGGCCATAAAAATTGGTAAGTTTGAACTGTTGCCATATGCAATAGTTTAAATATCATTCAGTATAGGTATCTAAAGGGAGGCAGCGGGACGCGTGTGAGACGCACAATCCCGCCGGCGCCGTCGAGCGGGGGCCAGGCAGGCGGATCTCGCCCAAGCCCTGGCCCTCTAAGTGCTTCGGGTCCCCCTCACATGTCGGTCTAGGGACTGGCGAGGGGGGCTTAAGAAGACGACGTGCAAGCTGCTCTGCACGCGTTTTACGCAAGAGCATCTGGGTGATGGAAGGCCGGCTATCCTTGTCCCACGCTGGTTCTGGTCCAGCGGGGTAGATAGCTCACTCTAACCGGTGCCATCTAGGCGGGCTTCGGATAGCCTGCGGACCGAGAGGGCTGGTGGTCGTGGCGCCGACGTTCGTCGGTTTGGCGTCCCGAAGGGGAGGGTGATGGGAGAGATGTGCTCCGCACTAAACGCTTCACTTTCCCCCTTTGCCTTTTCATGAGTTCTGTCCCATGCGAGGTTTGGACGTTGGTTGTTGAGCGACAGGAGGTTTTAGTGAGGTCGACTCTGACATGCCCCGCCCTTCATCCCCAGTGGACGGCGCCGCGGCGGAAGTCCGGCGTTTTCCTCCTGACCAAAAAAAAAGGTATCTAAAACAGTACGGTATTATTAAATTCATTTATTCTAGGATATGTTTATACTTTATGTTCTTCTAATAGGATAGGGCGAATCCGTGTCTTTTAGACAAAAAGTGATTTGATACCTACGGAATTTTTTGTAAAATTTATTACCAAAATGTCATAAACTCGAACTGTGAAACATATCCAGAATGATTGTCAACCATAGTAAAGCTATTTTAAAAATAAATAACATTTCGACATTAGCGCCTCTGAAATTTTTTAATATTTACAGAACATTTAATTTTAGAAATAGAAATTTGACTAAAACGTCTAGTTTCCTTTAGCCCTAAACAAAATAATAAAAAACGGATCAAAAATCAAAATGGCCACTCATGGACGTTAAACAACATCTATCAAGGAAATTGTTGCGCCTAATGCCATTACTTAGTAAATGAACAAATAATATTACTTCTATTTGAATTCTTTATCCTTATAATTTTTTTACTTTTTTTCTGGTTTGTTTGTAAATTATACTATAAATACTAAAAATCATGAGTAATTATGAAGACGATCAAAGTGAAGATGGAGAATTAGCACGGAGTCCTATACACGACGAAATGGATTTCAGGTAAGAATAATGTTCACTTAATCCAAACGGCATATATTCTCGCTTTTTTAGCATATAAACGTGTTATTAGGCCAGTTAAACTAAGATTATCTCACAGCACAACCTTCGTTGTAATGGCGTGTTTCTTGAAAACTCATTAGCACTCCCCTTTTCTTTGTTACCATTTCAGCGTATTTTAATGTTAAGTTAATAACAAAAACACTCAAACTTTTCGTTTGAAAACCACATTTTCCTAGATTTACTGTTTCGCTTTAAATTACTTATTTAGGTTAAGCAGTATCAGCATTTAGCCAAACATTGAAGTAAAATTAAAATCACCTAAGTCATTATAAAAGATGTGAGGAATTTAAATAAACATCTAAATTTAGCAAACGCACAGCAAATAACTAATTTATTAAAACGAATTGCTTGATAGATTTACTATACATTAAAATCATTTTACTTGTATGCTTTCTGAGCTGAGTTATCCAACATGACCGTCATGCTAAAATGTAAGTAAATTTTATTTTACAAACTATTCATATTCATTTAAAATTGACATTAATTCCATTTTAAATCTAGATTGAAATCACATAAAATTCCATTTTATAGCATATTAAATGTTGTTTTAGTTTATCTGACGAAGACAGAGATAACCCAGATGCACTGATTATCAAGCCTCCTCAAGCAGTGATTAGAACCACACACAGGGACAAGCGCCACAAGAGATCTGCAAAAGATAAATACAAAGACACATCTAGAAAAGAAAAGAAGCATCTCTTCAGGTAACAGCTAAGAACATGAATGTGTTGTTTTCTTGATGCACAACCTAGATTTATTATTATTATTTAACCATTTGTTTATTTGTTTATAGTGATTAATGTAATAACAAAGCTTTTCATATATTATTAATGACAAATAGGTTAGAATAGTAATTTACTCTTAATGATAACAGAAAAGAAATAATAGCAATTATCAAATTTGGTACAGGAAAAAAAAACAATTTATCTATATCACTCAGATAGGTAAAGATTTGCATTGCCAAGATTTATGGTGATTGTTTTTATTATTATATTTATTATCTTAATGAAGAAATGATAAATTATTTCTCACTTTGTTGGTGTTTGATAGTTATTTGAAACAATTAAATTCATCTAATATTATGCTTTAAGGTTGGTCATCCTACTGACATTGGGAATGTTNAAAAAAACAATTTATCTATATCACTCAGATAGGTAAAGATTTGCATTGCCAAGATTTATGGTGATTGTTTTTATTATTATATTTATTATCTTAATGAAGAAATGATAAATTATTTCTCACTTTGTTGGTGTTTGATAGTTATTTGAAACAATTAAATTCATCTAATATTATGCTTTAAGGTTGGTCATCCTACTGACATTGGGAATGTTATAGATCAATATAAACCTTTTTTAACAGGGACCGTGATAAGTCTGAAAAATCTAAAAGAGAACTTATAAAAACTTCTGATCGAGAAGAAATGGCCAAAGATTACTATAGAGAAAAACAATACTACAGGGAAAAAGATATTTATAGAGAGAAAGAAATGTTTAGAGACAAAGAAACATATAGAGAAAAAGAGTTGTATAGAGATAAGGAAATCTACAGAGAGAAAGAAATTTATCGGGAGCCTAAGGATATGTACCGTGAGAAAGAAATTAGAGAAAAAGATCCATATCGTGAAAGGGAAGCATATAGAGACAAAGAACCTTACAAAGAAAGGGAACATTATAGGGATAGAGAAATGTATAGAGAAAACCCCAACTTTAGAGAAACCACCAGGACAAGGGAAACATTTAGAGAAAAAGATGCATTCAAAGACAAGGAGGTCCAAAGAGAATTGTACACGGGAAATAGAGAAAGAGCTTATAAATATACAGAGATAGAACGTAAACGTGCTGATCCTGAGAGAATAGAATCTAGATTAAGACAATTAGCAGACGAAAGCCATAGTAACCATAATAATGAAAAAGAAAACCGAGATAAAACTTCTGGTGATAAAGAACTAGAGGATTTAAGAACAAGGCTACTTAGTAAACGTATATCAAAAGAATTGCAAAGTCAAGAGTCAAAGAAAAGTTCAGAGTATATGGATAAGGAAACAAAATCAGAGCATCATTCTTCTCTCGACAAATTACAGCAAGAACGAAGAAAGCGAATGATTGAAGCAGGTAAGTTTCTGTCCAAAATCTATCAATGTCCATGTGATTTTTAAAGGCTTACTTCAATTCAATTATTTCAGAACGAGAGAAAGAAAAAAGAAAACACGAATTCCGAAGTGAGTTAGAAGCAAGACGCGAGGAACGGCGTCGCCGCGGTAAAAAACGCTCAATTTCACCAGAGGACAAGAAATCTTTCAAGAAAAGTAAATCGGAACAGTCACCTTCGTATGGAGATTCTGTTGTGACTGTCTCTGATGCTAGTGACATCGAAATAAAGAGTGATTCCCATTCAGAACCAGAAGATGGTAATTGTGATAATTTGTTTTTTTTTTAATTGTTTCAAATTCAAACCTCTTAAAGTGGGGTAAATTTGCGCTGGTTTATGTTTAATTCTTTTGCTTTAAGGTGAACATACAAATACGGATACTGCTGATGAAAGTTCAAGTACTGATTCTGATTCTGGAGCTGAATCCAAAACAGAGGAGGAGCACGATGATAATGATAAATCAGACAAGGAGATAGAAAATTCAAAACTTTGTGATAAAGTCAGAATTAAGTCTCAATCAAAATCACCCATACCAGATATAAACCAAAAGAGTCCTTCATCACATGGTTCTAGAAGGTGAGTTAAAGTAAAATGAAATAAAAAATAATCAACACCTTTTCTCCACATTGAAGATTTGTGATTAATTTTTTTAGGTCACAATCAAGGTCAAAAAGTAGAAGTAGATCACATTCATTTTCACCGCCGCCTCTAGGAGAAGCAGCAAAGACTCTTGAAGAAGAAACACCGAAAGAAAATGAAGAGAAGTCCAGACTGCGAGAAGAAGTCATCAACTCTTTGCCACCATATTATCCTGCTTTGCAGGTAATTCTCTTGTTTTTGTCATAGTTACATGTAAATAATGGTATGCTCTGTTAAATTATATGCAAGATGTATTGTTAACCTATTTTCGAAATATTGACTAGCAACATCGGCCATTGGTTTACAATGCAGTCTCTAATGTTCATAAATATTACAAGGATTTTATGTTCAATAAATATGTAAGTAAATGAAAATTTTCATTCAATTTCAGTTTATTAAATAGGTATTCAAGTTAGTTGCCATGGAGCATTGAATACCTGATTCCATGTTAATGCAATTTAATTTCGATCCAATGAAACTAAATCATTAGTTTTGTCCAAAAAATGAGTTTTCAAACAACTAAACATTTGTTACGAAGCCATGTTTATGTGTTATTGAAAATGTTTTCTAGGGCTGTCGATCAGTTGAAGAGTTTCAGTGTCTCAACAGAATAGAAGAGGGTACATATGGAGTTGTTTATAGAGCACGTGATAAAACAACTGATGAAATTGTAGCATTAAAACGACTTAAAATGGAAAAGGAAAAAGAAGGATTTCCAATTACATCACTAAGAGAGATCAACACATTACTTAAGGTAGGATCTGAATATCAATTTAATGAATACTAAGCTCACCTGAGCCATCATACTGCATCACTGCTCTAATGTTGGAGGTATATTGTTTGTTGTAGATATATTATAATAGATAAGCAAGTATGTACCTCTTTTGAGAGCCACGAGCTGTGAAGCACTCGATGGCTCATGTGCTGTTTTCACTACATTAATGCTTGTATTTTATTCCTACAGGCCCGGCACCTCTTACCTGCAAGAGGGTTGTGCTAGAGGTGTGACCCGATTGCAAGGGTTAACAACTTCGATACACGGGCGGGCCTATGTATCTTATAAGGAATTTATTCCTGGGGATGAACCCTCCAAAACTTACTTCTACCATGTATGAACATGAGCTTAACAACAGTAATATTTCCAAGGGAATAATANTGTATTTTATTCCTACAGGCCCGGCACCTCTTACCTGCAAGAGGGTTGTGCTAGAGGTGTGACCCGATTGCAAGGGTTAACAACTTCGATACACGGGCGGGCCTATGTATCTTATAAGGAATTTATTCCTGGGGATGAACCCTCCAAAACTTACTTCTACCATGTATGAACATGAGCTTAACAACAGTAATATTTCCAAGGGAATAATAAACTTAGAATACGAACATCGAAAACTATTGATTCACAATAGTTACATCACTTGCCAAAAAAAATTGTTAACCCAGTTTGCTTCGAAGAATAACATCAAGAAGAAGGTAAAGTTTACTATACAACATTATTTTTAGTATATGCAAAAGTCGGAACACCGATACGGAATTTTATTATACGAACCAGCAAAAATAATATAAAAAAGAAAACAAAAATCTACAATCGCTTGTAGTTATCTGTAACAGCTCATCACACACAATTAATTAAAACTTGCCATAACCTAACACTAATAAAAGTTGATTAAACTATCGACTTCCTTTATGTACTAGTACACCACCTTGGACTAGTCAATGGTCTGGTATATTATTATTGTGATGAATCATGTAAAATATTTTTGGATTGAAGGCAACTACTGCGATGTGTAAGTTTACAATACATGTCAATACTCTATGTATAATAACTATGTATTGTCCATCTTGGATATTTTTTTTAGGATTTTGAGGTGAATCTCATAGTGTTTAACCATATTAAAATCTGTTTTACCAGCCAACCTCTCAGGTTTCGAATATACTAAAAATAACGTTGTATAGGCCTTAGGGAAAAGATGTTGCTAATTTGACTGTGTGCATTCGCTATAGTTTAATAATAACTGACCAAATACATCACAAACAATTCTGTAATGACTATAAAGTACCTATTACATGACATTCTTACTGCTTTTATTTTATAAATTGTACACTTTGTTTCTCTTTACATGTTAAACAATGAAAAAATATAAAAATAAAGATCTTCATAGTCATATATTTTCAACTTTAAAAGAAATGCTGAGAAGTGCACAATATCATGAAATATAGTACAGGCAGTAAGTACTACTTGATGTCATTGTAGTCCAGTGAATGATTTATTTACTGTGAATAATTTATTGACTAAATCAGGGAATGATATTGATGTCAAATATTGCAGTATGCGTATTGAAGACACAAATTCAATTCCTGAAATATTGTTGTTGATTGTTAAAGAAACAACCATCAGTGGCCGATATTGAATATAAAAGAGAACTTGGTGTTGCAGTCTCCTTGATCCATTTTTTTAAAACTTTTAATTATGGCTTAATTATTATTAAAGAACCCTACCTATTTAGGTATTATTCATAAATTCAAGCAATTCGTCAGAGCTGCCATCATAAAATAACTGTTTTGGTATCTATTGGTAATGGAGTTAACAGAGAGAACTCCATTACAAAAAAAATATAGAGTGAGAATTATTTGTCAACAAAGAAATATTAACTCATTATTTTTATTATGTTAAGTTACAAGCAATACAATCTATGATAATAATAATATATAATATACATATAGATATTTTTTTTTATTGGTCTGTG
Organism: Bombyx mandarina; assembly: GCF_003987935.1. The sequence continues at coordinate 87,552 of NW_021011685.1, read as the reverse complement.
CTGAAAAGTGTTAGTATTTCAAATATCTTGCCATAGTTACAGCGTATCGTATTATACAGTTAGGAATTTTATTTCCAAAGCAATTAAGTTCTAACATAAAAATAAATGTATCTAGAACGAATTAAATACCGGTCGAGCTGTCAAACGAATTAACATTTTAAACGTTTCTCGCGTTTGTTTTTAGTTCATATTTCATGTTAACTTAAAAGAGGAAAATAGCTTACAAAAGAGATTTGATTTTTTAATCAAACTTCATGGCGGCCCGTACAACATTAGCAAAAAAAAATCTTGTTTATGAACAGCCGGGGCTAGTAACTTATGTCTTCGCTTTAACTAACTGTTCTTTGGAATTCATGGCCACCTTACTATAAGATTTTGTAAAAAAAAAATCTCATAACACTGTTAGGAATTGTCCACAAATAATTTAGTTTCATGGCTTTCCCCCACGCCCTTCATGGTCTTATACCTAGAGCGATTTCGGTGGTGACACTATTGTTATTTTGTTTTGTTGTTGTTTGTATTAAACCCGTAAATGTAAAATAGCCAATGTTTCATCAATTATTAGCCATATCTGTAGTTGATTTTAATCTTAAGAATGTTATCATTGAATTTAGAGGTCAATGTGGTTATTTCTGCCAATTAACTAACACTTATAAGCATCAGTCTTATGTCTTAACTGCTTTCGCTTAGATCGTGGATCTCAGGATCCAGGTGTGCCAAGGAATTTTGCATGTGCATAGCTACAGACAGCACACTTGAACTACGTATAAATATTTCGATTAGCAATAGAATTAATACATATCTTTAATCATATAAATCGTTAATTTTTTCAAAGGATTGCGACTAGTTATGTTTCATTAACTTAAGCTCTTCTATTCTGTTGTATGGTTTCTACTTAACGTCTAATAGATTTATTTTAAAATTAAAATACACTCTAATGGTAGCCGACGAACTATCTGTCTTCAACACAAAAAAAGGATTTTTGTAGATTTTTCATCAGATTAATATCAAATGATACTTTTTTAAAAGGTAACGCGATTAAAAGCGATTGTAATCTTGTCAACAGACAACTGTTTTAACTATGTTTTGCCTTCAGACATTAGACGGCATTCTACTTTTGGTTCAATATACAGGATGTGTTGAAACGGTTCGTGAAAACGAAGACAGATGGGTGCTGTCGGTGATTTCTAATCGGATAACACTTAATACATATATAGAAATATTTTAAATTAACTATCTTTTTGTATGGCACGTAAAGTAACAAAAATTAGTATACGCTTAGGTTAAAACGGTAGGCCTGTTCCTGTTTAGGCTTCGGGAATGAGCGTCTGACTCCTGTAATAACCAAATAACAGGCTTGTTTTAACTAAATTAGAGATTTATATTTGTTTAATTACGTTATTTACGAGTTAAAAGTACAACCTTTAGGAGTATCTTGTGTTGTGTGGTAAATCTCCATTAACCAATCAAGTTATTATTAATACCTGTTTGCTCCTTCATACACAGGAATGATTTAATCGCATTCTCAAAAGACTTCATATCTGAAACCGGGGATCGGTTTTCAGATTTTAACTGTTTGAGCGGGTCTTTTGACCACTTAGAACCCTCTGACTCAGGACGGTGAGTTCGTACACTCTTTGATCCCTTTGTATTTTGTTTTGGAACTTTTTTGGATTTTTTTATTAAGATGAAATGAAAAAACATGAAATGAATGATTTTTCTGCAAATTTTCATTTTAGATCTACTGGGTTTAAACCGTATGGTATCGGTCTGTCAGTCTGGGTATTCTATTATAGGAAAAAAAAATTTGGTTCGATCTCAATATCTCGTTAGCTTACGATCTCGTTAGATGTATTATGTTCTTGTGTTGTTTGCATCTTTTGGCGACATTACAACGGTAATGCGCCATTAGTAAAGCGGTAATCTTATAGTTCAGCAGGAAATTGGCGGAAGCCCACCCACGTCACAGACCCGTTTTAAATGAGTCGTCTATTATCAAAGGTGGCAATCTGTGCATTTGGACAAAAATGTTATTGATATGTCAATACAGATTGATTTGAATATAATCGTCTCCTTCAAAGAATACAGTTCAAAACCTGCATTAAATAAAGGTTAATACTTAACCTGTTATTTATCTAAGATGTCGATCAGAGGAGTTTTGTGACTGCCAATGGAATACAAAGTCAATAATTCGTTTTTCTGATTTACCAATAATTGTCCAAAAGTCACATTGCCGGCTTTGATAATAGTCGACTCAAATGTAATATTGCGAGCGTGTGAACAATTTCTGTATGTATGTATAATGTTCGGTATGTATGTATAATGTTCGGTATATATGTATAATGATCGGTATGTATGTATAATATTCTGTATGTATAACTATGAATTAGAACAAACTTAAAAAATCGTGCTGTTAATAATTTGGGTTAAGTGTCGATTGATTAAACTGGGTGGCCGGATGTAGCGTAAAATTTAAATTTATTCAAAAAACAATTACTCAAACGCAACTTCAACGTCTTCTGAGGCGAAAAAAGACGACTAACTTGGTGGTAATCATAGTATAAAGCCTAATTTTAATTAGACACAAATTATAACACACTTTGTAATTAGTGTTTAGCTTTAGTCAAAAACTTATAAAAAAGTTACATTTATTACGAATAATCTCTTAAATAACAGACCTTGCGGTCCGAAGACTTCATAAAACTAGGTCCTAGCTAGGCAGGGTAGGCAGAGGCTTGGATTGGCATTACTCGCGTCTATAAGCGTCGGTAACCATTCACCATCAGTGTGCTTAGTGCGAGTTTTTTACCGTTCTCGATAGCGTAAAAGTTACCTGATATTGTATGCAGCTGGAACAGTGCGGCAACAGTAGCGGAACAGTAGCGGCAAACGTAGGCAAACGTTCCAACTCCATACAAATTTGACTTATCTTTTACGCTATCGAGAAAGTTAAAAAACACGTCCTTACGGATCGTCTGATTGTCTGTCAACAAGGACAAAAAAAACTTTATTTGCTGAAATTAGTAAATTTCTTTTAGTTTTCACCGATGGCTGTTGAATAACAATGATTGAATTTACATAAGTACTACGGAACCCCCAAGGTACTTCGCAAAATCGTTCCCAAACTATTTTAATTTTCGTTTATCAATTATTTCTTAGGAAAAAAAGTTTGTGAAAGCAATTTTTGTAGTTATGATGATTACTCAAGTAAACAATTGAAATCTTTAAATAAATAAATCGTTTCAGCAGTCATATTTTTCAGTTCGATGGGTGGGGCAGCTGTTATATAAAATATGTAATTGAGACTGACTTTACTCATAGTCTTCACCTTTTGAGGTCTAGGTGTTCCGGTAACTAATTACCAGAACTCGTTCACCAGGCTATGTAAAAAAAATATAATTCTATTTCAACGGATTCATTATGTTTCTACTAAAAAGTCTCGACTGTAATGAAACAGCCATGACCTTAAGAATTTTCACACCGCCTCAACCCAAATTTTTTTTAAGTCGATACGAGTGGATACGCTTTTAAGGCGTTGTAAATATGAGTCGAAACGGCTTTTTGAGTATCATGTGGAGATTTTTACGAAATCTTTAAGGATGGTAAATTAAAAAGGTTTTTTTTTTAAATGTTTTAACAACGTTCATCCTGGCTACGAAACGCTTTATTGTGCAAAGTTCGACGCGTGCTTACCTGATGTTTATTTATATCTCCATCATCATCATCAGTCCACAGTCGTTAACTATTGGTGTCTCCAAGTTTACAGCAGCCTTCCTAAGTCAGCCTGGTCTACGGATTTCGTTATCCATTTTTTATTTATATCCTTTCATCTATTTATACAATCCTCCAACATAATTATGCTTGAAAATCATGTTAATAGTTTCTAGACATTGCAGAACTATAACGGTCTAAATAATGATGTATTTGGTCAAGTTAGGCACAATAATTAAATCGATTTATTAAGGCGTTTAATTTTGTATAATAATTAAGTCCACAATGATGTTTTCGACTTGTGTGTTCTAGGAGTTATAAACTTGGCAGTGTGTATGCGTTTTATAAACTTAAGTTTATAATAAACCTATAGATGTAAACTGACGAAGGGCAGTCATATTTTTATGTTATAACAAAATATGTTTTAAATTATGTATTTTGTATATTTTTTAATTAATATATGTCCCACGTCTGCTGAGAGTATGACATATTTTGATACAAAAAAAAAACAATATTTAAGGTTTGATAAATTTTTTGTCCCCCATATGTCCGTTTATGTAGATTTATTGTAAACTTACTGAACCAACGACTTCCCTGTGGCATACTTTCTCATTTAAGTAGGGTCAAGTTGTTTTGTGTTCACCAATAAAATAGCTGTATTTTTTCGATGTTCGTATTCGAAGTTCAAATATTTTGGAATGTGTAATACCTAAACTACGAAAGCACATATGTATTTATATATATATGTGTATATCGTGATTTGCGTGAAAAATCGTGGAAGAAAATTGTGTAATAAAACTGCCTTTGTAGTTGAACAAAAAGAATTGGTCAATTGAACAATACTAATTGTTTAAGTGATCGAATTCTTATATACATATTCAGGTTGTCTCATAAATAAGTAATACCAGGTCAATAATGGTGGGTATAGATGTAAGGTTGTGTTACGTAATTTTGGTCGCGTTTTGAGAATCACTGAACTGCCAGGAGGTTCGGAAATGATTTCTCAATAAACAGAGCAACCTTGTATCTGTACTTTCGTGATTCTTTCGGAACATCCTGTATATATGTACATACAGAAAAAAACAAATTTATATACTATTGTGTGGTGTTCCACGTATAAGATCAATGGCTCGCATGCCCACCTTAATAAACTATGAATTTCACTCTAGAAACAATAGTTTGAAAGGAATGTACAATCCACACAAATATTTTGAAATGTTTCTGACAGAAAGAACTCTCAATTAAAAAGAAAGAGGTTTGGTTTATTCGTCGAAATGTTTCAAAAAAATATCTTATCGCTTTTAATCACGTTAATATGTGCATATTACAGATAAGGTTTTAATATATTTTTAATTTTATAAAAATATAAAAGTATATAAAATTCAAGAGCTATTGAAGGTACCAAAATCATTTATTTTTTGTCGTTATGGTGAAGTAAAAAATAAAAGAGTCATTTTTAATAATTACTTTACTAGTGTTGCTTTTTATTGAGAAATGTATTTCAACACATATTTTAATTCTATTGGTTAAAGAAATTTCGTATTAAGTTTTTTCATCATAATCTCTATTGAATTTTTAACGAACAATTCTGTGTTGCTCTCGTGAAGCGATTGTAAATTAAGATCTTTGCGAGATCTTCACGTCTCATCATCACATCTTCATCAGTCACATAAAAAATAAGTTTATCACCAAGAGATTTTTTTAAAATTTTTAAACAAGTACGCACCCTGATTTGAATTTCTTCTTCGATTTTAATTTGTTAAGGAGAATTTCTGAAAAGGGCATCTTAGTACTGTTTTCAAAGTCGGACAAGAAGTTTTAAAAAGATTTAGAAGAACATTTTTTTTTTTATTATTTATACCGTATTCACCTCGACTTCAGAGCTATGTTTGTAGAATGAATTACTCTCAGGTTCGTTGAAAAATATTTGCGATGTCATTCCTTTCTTGCTAAATTATTTGATAATCATGTTCATTATATAAACTTTATGACATTTTATTTTATACGTTATTAATACTATTATATCCATAATATTTATATTTCTCTGTTTTGTAGTACAATCTAAGTTACAAAAAATTATGTATTTAATATTTAATACGTTAATTTTGTTATAATTATTATGATAAACGTCTGAGTATGTTGCTTCACAAGTCGCTTGATACATGTTAACTTTAGAGAAATTACTAATACTGAAGTGTTCTATTGAGTTGAGTAAGTAAGTAACTTTGTGGAAATGTTGAATTTTTTTGTCAATTCGTTTTGTACATTACAGGTTTCACAAAAATGTTAGAAATGTGCAAAAATGAACTTTGTACTATTTTAGTATGTACAGGCACAAGTTTCAACATAAAATTGTTACTGATGAATTGGATTGTAATTTTTCTATAAGTTACAACTAACTGTATTTTTGCACAGTCACTAATTAAAAACTGTTTCCATGTCCGTGTCTGTTCAGGAAATAGGTTGCCGATCAGTTGTTTTCTTTTATAAATATATCTATATTAAAATGGCTAGTATTTGAAATTGTACAACTGATCACTGCCTCCTTTCTCTTCAGAGGTAACTTTCGGTTTTGGAACAGCTTGAAAGTCATGTGAAGTAACTTATTTTCAGATTTTTATCATTTTTCAGGAAACCACTACAGATTCACTGTACAGTTTCGAACAATTATACCATTGAGGCCCGCCCGTGAACTCTCACTAACGATAGACACATTCCATTGTGTTATTACAGGGTCAGCATCCGAATATCGTCACGGTGCGAGAAATCGTAGTCGGCTCCAACATGGACAAGATCTTCATCGTCATGGACTACGTAGAGCACGACCTGAAGAGTCTCATGGAAACAATGCGCGCCAAGAAACAAGTCTTTCTACCTGGTAATAGATTATTAAAAACTCATTACGCGGGGTCGTCTGTTGATTGGAATGATACTTGGTTGATACTCTAACTAAAAGAGCCGTTCATGATTGATCTAAATATTTTAATTACATAGGACTACTTACAGGGTGTTTTAAAATGATAAGACTAGGAAAATCATCTTTTAATTGTTTTGTTACACAGTTTTTTAGCATCGATAAGTTTTTATTATTATTTTGTTCCTTTATATGGCTAAACAAGATCACTGATCACGTGAACACAGCCATCGTTCCTCTGACTTCTCTTCTTTTCTTACCCTTATCCACTATATGGAGTCGACGCAGCATTTTCTCTTTCAGACAGTACAAAGAAGTCTTTAGGAAGCCCCTTCACAAATTACATTTCCTTAGAGATGAGGTTGAAACTATCTATAAGGAAATCCCCACTCTATATAAACTATTTTACGCCAAAAATAGACAGTAGTGGTACCTACCCACGCGAGCTCTCAATATAGGCTAGCACCACATAATTAAGTGATACATCTAAAAAACAGAAGCCACGGTATAAACGTGTTTGCAGGAACATGTGGCTGTTCGTGTTCCAAATAGACCCCCATAATAGGAGAATCACCATAGGAGCCGAAGCTATAATATCACAGTTTTTTCAGTTCGTTTTGTTATGTAGGCTAAAAACGGGGTTTTCCTATTTATTCAAGTAATGCTAATTTGGATATATTATGACTATCAAAAATATCTATATAGAGATGAAATTGTGTACAGCTTATTTTTTTCATTTTTTTAGGAGAAGTAAAATGCCTTATGACCCAACTACTGAAAGCAGTTCATCATTTGCATGATAATTGGATATTACACCGTGATCTTAAAACTAGTAATCTTCTTTTGTCACACAAGGGTGTATTGAAGGTAAGAATAAAAATTCATTCATTGATAATAATCATTTTAGTATTTTCTGGGTATTTCGCGAGTCGTTAACATAATTAAAATTACTTTCACTTTTGTCAGGGACCACGAAAACTGCTAAGTATTCGAAATGTTGAAACGAAATAATATAATGACAATAAAAGACGCGAGATTGGGAATATAAGTAATCTTTAATTACTTTCTTTTTTCTTACTTAAATTGATGGTCTAGAGACCATGTCAGCGTCGCTGGGCTAGTAGGTGAGCTCACGGGGCTCAAACATGACGATGTTGCTAACACAAACTCTAGTAAGAGTCGTGCTTCGCAGAATCTACCACCGGATCGAAAATGCGACCCACTGAGAAGATCCGGCGAGAAATTCAATGGGCTGTGTTTGTGGGTTAATTTACTCGCCGAGCCCTTCCTCGCAAGCGACGAGTTCGACGAGAACGATGACCGCATTTTAATAACAATTTTGAAACAAATGTATGAAATTTATTACAGGTGGGAGATTTTGGCCTTGCTCGAGAGTATGGATCGCCGCTCCGTCAGTACACTCCTGTGGTCGTAACTTTATGGTACAGAGCACCAGAGCTGCTTTTGTGTTGTAAAGAATATTCCACGCCTATTGATGTGTGGAGTGTCGGCTGTATATTTGCCGAATTCGTAAGCATGAATCCTTTGTTTCCGGGGAAAAGCGAAGTAGATCAACTGAATCGAATATTTAAGGTGAGTAAAACTATGTGTAATCTGATATTGGTTTGTTTATTTTTGTTTGTCTGTATTGCTGTATACGAGTAGTTGAGCTTGCAGTACAACTGGTCTTAAGTAGTTGCCGAGATCATGGAACGATGTGAGTGCCTCCACATATTTACAGAAAAAATAGTAGTCCCCGTAGTTGAGATAGGACAGTTTCTATTATGTAAAAGGTTTTTTTATAAATACTTAAAAATTTGTAACTGCTTTGTGTGGAAATTAGGGAGGAAGAGAACTACACACACATACAGGATAACAATATGCTCTGCACCTGATTGTGAATAAATTGTTTGCGTTATCGTTGGAATACTACCTTTTCTCTGGATGAGGAGAGCCTATGTTTTTTCAGTACCACAGACAATGCATGTAAAATTAAATTTAAGGTAAACCATGAACAAAGAAACATCAACAGAACTTTCCTATTTATATTAGTATGGATGAGTGTATGAATGAAATAAACAATTAAAATAATACAATGCTCACGATAAATAATGATATAAATATTGTTAGGACTTGGGGACGCCGACGGATTTAGTATGGCCTGGATACAGCGAGATGTCCGTCGTCCAGAAGATGACGTTTGCTGACCATCCGCCCGGCGGGCTGCGCCAGCGGATAGGACAAGACTTGCTATCGGAGACAGGACTGTCGCTGTTGCAAGGTTTCTTAACATACAATCCCGCCAGAAGACTGACTGCGGAGGCCGCACTAGAACACGCTTACTTTAAGGTATTTATTTATTTGGGAAATCAACAGTACAAAAGAAACATGCAAAGTTTCCACCACCAAAATCACATATAAGTAGAACAAAGTAAAATAGTAATAATTATAATAAAGCATACAGATGAATTAAAAAAAACCGGTACAAAGTTTAAACATACGAAATGGCTGTAATCGTGTGTAAATATGGACATAATTGATGTTAGGTACATATCGCTTTGTACGCACTGCGCTGGGCTGCCTCGATGAAAAAGTATCGAAAATAGTTTTCGAGTCGACACCCACGATAACATTTTTTTTTATTGCTTAGATGGGTGGACGAGCTCACAGCTCACATGGTGTTAAGTGGTTACTGGAGCCCATGGACATCCACAACGTAAATGCGCCACCCACCTTGAGATTAAGTTCTAAGGTCTTAAGTATAGTTCCAACGGCTGCCCCACCCTTGAAACCGAAACGCATTACTGCTTCACGACAGATATAAGCAGGGTGGTGGTACCCACCCGCGCGGACTCTCAAGAGGTCCTACCACCAGTAACATGGCGACGTCGTTTTCTCAACAGGAGCAACCCGTGGCGATCGACCCGGCGATGTTTCCAACGTGGCCGGCCAAGTCGGAAGGCAACCGTCGCACGACGCACAGCCCGCGGCCGCCGGCGGGGGGCGCCGCCTACGCCGCGTACTCGCGCGCCGACTCGGACGAGGCGCTCGGCTTCCACGTGCACCAGCGCTCGCTCAACGTAGCGCCCGGCTTCTCGCTCAAGTTCTAACCACGCCGCTCTTTGTTACGTACGATTACGTAATAGGGTAAATAAGAAAACAATGACTCAAATTTATTGAAGAAAATTATCTCGTGAACGAATAATATGTTGGTATACTTAATATTGTTTAAATTTAATAGTAATATTTTTTTGGGACATTTTTAATTACCGAAGCGTCTTTCGTAAACGTTTTGAAAATGGCATTTTGTTTCTTATAATAAGTTTTTACGATATGTAAATGTCAAATACTATGTTTTGCATTATGTATACATGTTACGGTCATGTAGTTAATCTTATAGTTTAAATTAAAAATTGTAAAACTTACTGTTAGAATTATTTGTACGTTACACATTATTAATTACAATAAAAACTCGTAAAACTGCTGAATGTAGTAAAAAATCTCTAAAATAATTGTTAGTGATATAATTAACACAATGAAAATAAAGACTAGTTGTTCTTTCTGTATTGAGAAACTGTAATACATTTCAAGTAAATGGAAAGTATTGTAATATTCAATCTACTTTTGATCTACTTGTTATTGAAATCATCATACATGTAAATATTGTCATGTTGTCATAATTTGTAATATAGTGGTGTATTAAAATGAAAAAAAAAAAAGATAAAAATAGTGTTAAAAGAGTAAATATATGCCGAAAAAAGCCTTTTATTTTCCATTAGTTTACCATACCGTCTCAAATCTTAGTTTCAATTCGATAAAGAAATAGCTCAGATATTACATGGATGATTAGAAATAAGATGAAAAAAAAAGCCGACGAATGTTTCCCGACTGCGAGCCTTCGAACCTCGATGGATGGTCTAACGGCCGGCGTCATTCATGTCTTTAGGCAAGGCCAGTAGCGAGTTGATGAGATCAGCATTTCTTTTCCATGTTCTATATTTCGTGTCTATCAAAGCTTTTGTTTCAATAATGAAATTTTCGCCCAATAAGCTGTTATCTTCTCTGTACGCATTGACCAGTGAGTGTATTTGACGAATGTACTAAAACAAAAGAAATAGATTAATATGCTTTTAGTCAAACATTGTTATATATGTAAATGTTGTCTGAAAGGGAAAGACCAGTAGATTAATTTTCTCATTTAAATCTACAGTCCGATTTATTTAGATTTAAATAAGAAAATGAATGATTTTGGAAGATGGACTTTAATAACTAACATCTGTTTTTGCCGGGAGGTTTATCGCCGCACGTGTTGACTGTGTAGAGTGGCATGGTACATGAATCCATTAAAAATTATACCATCCTTAAGCCAAAATTTAACTATTAAATCGCTTAGGGGGCAGATTAAACACTAGACCAGCGGTCGTAGGTGATATGAACGTTAGTCTTTCTCGATTATCTCGTGTACTTAAAGTACGCATAAAGGTGTTTTTTATTGAAATTTCTATATAATTTTATGTCTATCAGCAAATATTAGAAATACTTTTAGACCGGATTAATTTTTGTACTTATCGTGGGTAATGTAAAAAAGGGATAGGTATCTCTTTTAATCATACAAATATAAAATAATTACATAATTCTCGAGGCTCTCCAATTATGCCTGAAGCTCGTATTATTAAGTATTGTGCAATAGGGATTGTTATCTAATCAAAGTAATCCTAGTTTTGCGCGGCCGATTACTTGCTTTGAATTTGTGCCGACAAACAGGATGTAAATTTTAACAAAGAAAAGTTTCAATTGAAATTACATTTTAGGGGAAAGAACTGGCCTAGGTATGATTAAATAGAAATGTGCTATTGTGTGTTTATTTTGTAATCGTTGCTTCGGATGAGTTTACACTTCGTGGGCAGTTTCTGGCATACTTATGATGTGCAAACGGGTAGATTTAGTACCTAAATTTTGCCACAGCTACATTGAAGCTTGGCACGGTTTTGTACTTTTTATAATTTAATTTTCACCTGTTCATCAGATCCGTAGGAAGATTCCGATACTTTTCTGTTTAATTTGATTTTAGCTTCGCTGTTAGCAACACTATAAGTAGATGCTTCCATTAAAAACAAAAAAAACAATAATGTCACAGATTTCATTTTCTTGTATTTCATTCCTTAACTGCTGAAAAAATAAAATTAAACATAAATAAAAACAGTTTCTCCCAATTTTTTCACTCCGATAGAATACGAATCGTCAAAATAAGGAATCATAAAATGTAAAATGTTTTAATTATCATTTCCATGTAGAAGTCAATTCAAAGTCGTCCGAAATATAATGGATGGATTTTTTTAAACTAGTTTTGTTTAATCGCTTAGATATGTCAACGACCTTACAGCTCACTTAAGGGACCGGAGCGTAATAAAGATATCACTACATACCTTAATGCTTCCGCCCACCATGAGACATGAGGTCTTAGTTTCAATTGAATTGTTAGCATTGCTGCTTCGCGCCAGGAATAACATTTTGTAAAAATGTTTTTAAAAGTTCGCATCTTTTAAGAGGATCACACAAGAAATGAGTTTCTCGGCAATCGAGCACATGGTTCATCTGATGTAAGCGGTTAACGGAATACATAGACATTCTAAAGCGAATGCCACCGCTCACCCTGATACATAAGATCGAAGACTCATTAGAAGAATTACAATGGCTAACCGATAATAGAAATACATCCGTAGATACATACATACATATGTACGTATAATAATAATAATAATAATAATAAGCCTTTATTGCTGTTTTACAATTTACATATTACATTTACAATGTTTATATCTAAATATTATATATATATATTTTAATGCTAGGAAACAGCTTGTCTCTCGACATAGGCTTCCTCTAATGTTTTCCACAAGGTCCTGTCCTTTGACTTTCTCAGTCACTCTATGTACGTATACCATTAACGTAATTGATAATTGACAGGCGGTAGAAGTGGTAACTTTCAGAAGTATTTTATATAATTTTCTCGTAGACTAACTTACATAATTCTAGGTAGGTACGTATAGTTTTTTCTAATATACACAAAAAATGGTAATTACGTGGATATTTTAATAAATATGCGCTCCGTTAAACGTTGAACACTTTTTTAATTGCCCTTGCAGGCAGACGGCTCACCTGATGGTAGGTGGTTACCGTTGTACATGTACGTCAGCAATATCAAGGTCAGAGCCAAGCAGCTGCCTGCCGCTTAATACTCTCCACAAGTTTGAAGATGTACATGTCATAGCGCTCAGGAAACACCGTGGAGAGGAGCTAATACCAAAGCTGGATGGTACGTAGCAAAAATGATCTCTGGAAACGCAGTGGCTCCAGGCAGTATGGATGAACTCTACTCCAGTGGCGGGCGGTGCGATGGTAAAACCGAGATGACGGTATCATCTCAAACAATTCCTCAGGGCACTCGCCATAGAATACGCGGTACAAAATACAAAGAGAAGCGAAGTCCCTCCGCGGACTGAGAGGTTCCAAATGATCCGTGAGAATGGGATTATCGATAATCCGAACGGCCCTCTTCTGTATGGAGTCAAATGTATGGGCCTCTCAAACATGAGTTTACTGGCTTAAGACAGAACGCATCACTGTTTCAGAAAGGCATGAATGTAAATCGAAGTGTGTTTACGAATGGTGGACAAATTGCTAGAAAATAATTGAAGTTCTTCGTGTTGTGGGCAACGGTTGGGTTTAAATCGATTGTACGTCTGGTTCAGTAGCAATTATTCCATTAACGGTGGTTTTAGGTACCTCAAGTACCGGCTACCGTCTTCACCGAACCTGTCGTTTGCAACGAAGGGTTACGAATAAATTAACCCACAGACAGAGCGCACTGAGTTTCTCGCCGGATCTTCTCAGTGGGTCGCGTTTCCGATCCGGTGGTTGTTTCTGAGAAGCACTGCTTTTGCTAGGGTCAGTGTTAGAAATTCTCCGGTTTGAGCCCCGTGAGCTCACCTACACAAGCTAGGGTAAGCTGAAATAGCCTCACAAGGCTATCAGCATAAGTAGGAAAAAAAAAACAGCACTGAAGTATATACCTAAATTATTTACCCTAAATATATGAACGAATAAAAATTGATAATATGTTTTGGTTTATAAAATTGGATAATAAAAGTATACAATGATATAATAATCATTTAGAAATCGAAGATGCTACCTAAACTAAACTCACCTGAAAATTACTTCAAGCTAATTTTTATTATTTTCCAATAAGACCGTCAAGATCAACAGTATTATAATATTTTAAACACTTTTTATCATCTAGACTGAGTTTTTCAGCGTGTTGTTCTATCGCTGCTGTCTGTTGAGTGTGTACCGAGGCCGACAGGCAAGTATGGGAAAACATGGTGGGCGGGTGAGGCGTGCTGGTTGGGGGGTGAATCGTCGCATTTTTTCCTCGCGGGGCGCCCACGGAACGGTGCGCGAGACAGCTCTGACCCGCAATCCCTGCATCTCCAACGGCTTCGGCGTTTGACAGCCTTGCTTGCGTCAGTGAGTTTTATCAATATTTTTATTCTAATTCATCCTTTTTTATATAAATAGTCGTTCAAGGCCATTATCATAGTCCTCAAATTTAATAAGCAAGGAAAAAAAATTGCCTGTTTATGAAGGAACGTTCAAAGGTAGAAGTTATGGGAACCACTTAATGTTTGGTGGGCTGTAAGTTCAGTTTACCAGTATTCCTCCTGGGAAGTAATCGTATGGTCGGACTTTGAAGGGTGGGAATGTTGTTCTATAATACAAAAAGTACACTAATAAAAATCATTATTAGCTTAAAATTTATGTGTGCTCTGATAGCCCCTTATAACAAAGGTGTCGTTAGAAGTTAGTCATTTAATTTTCGTTTTAAGGTCGTGCTTTATGTGGGTTTTATGTGGGTTAGTAATAAATAACGATTTATTTAGAACAAAAAACTCGACTTTTTCAAAAAAGGTCCTTAAGTGCTTTATCTATTTTATAAACAAGCGCTTACAGTAGTTCAATTCTTATACGACAATAATGTAACTAAATACGTTGTTGACACTCAGTGGAATATGAGCGCTCGTAAACACTTTTCAAAATACACATCACGTATTACTTCAGAAAACATAAGATTTAGGATTTATACAGCTTAAAAAAAAAAGGTAATAAAACACTTATTGATTCTGCAATAAGTAACTGAGCCACCGCCACACCTTCGCTAATTTGATATTATTAATAAAAAAGTGTTATTACTATTTGTTGCACTTTGTTTATTTAAAGATTGTTTGTGGCATTATAATATTATTTTTGATTTATTATTATTAAAGATTGTTTGTGGTATTATAATATTATTTATGATTTATTATAGTGTATTAAACACTGCCTCGCCTGGGAAGACGGCAGGACACACTCCGGCGAGGTGGGCAACAATCGGCCGGAGCGTTAGGGACTATTGGGAGAGAAACCGGCGAACTATACGGGCATTGTCGAGCAAGACTGCTTTTTGCATTTGGGCCACCACCGACTTTTTGTTGAGACCAAGCCTCTCGAGATGTTTTGAGAGGCTTTTAGGGACCAAACCATTCACCGACACAACTACCGGGATTATTTCTGTAGATACCACCCTCCACATGTCGGTCACCTCGTGCGTCAGGTCCAAATATTTGGTATTTTTATCTGCCTCGGCCCGCACGAGGTTCTCGTCGTAGGGGATGGTGATATCCACCAGAAATACCCGAGACTCCGTCTGGTCCATCAGCACGATATCAGGCTTATTCGCAAGAATAGTCCTGTCCGTAATGATGGGCCGTTCCCAGTAGAGCTTGGCACGGTCGTTTTCGAGTACAGCGTCCGGCTGGTACTTATAATACGGTAGCCTCTGTTCGATGATATTATTTATTTTTTATTTAGTTATTATTATTATTTTATTGCCTAGATGTGTGGACGAGCTCACAGCCCACCTGGTGTTAAGTGGTTACTGGAACCCATAGACATCTACAACGTAAATGCGCCACACACCTTGAGATATAAGTTCTAAGGTCTCAGTGTAGTTACAATGGCTGCCCCACCCCTCAAACCGAAATGCATTACTGCTTCACGGCATAAATAGGCGGGGCGGTGGTACCTACCCGTGCGGACTCACAAGAGGTCCTACCACCAGTAATTACGCAAATTATAATTGTGCGGGTTTGATTTTTATTACACGATGTTATTCCTTCACCGTGGAAGTCGTGAACAATTGTTAAGTACGTATTTCATTAGAAAAATTTGTACCCGCCTGCGGGATTCGAACACCGTTGCATCGCTATATACGAATGCACCGGACGTCTTATCCTTTAGGCCACGACGACTCGAAAATTATTTTTTTAATTTTTAATTTATTATTTTAATAAGAATTATTAATTTATAACGAATATGTACTTACTGTTTGTTTTTAAGTTTACTTGAGTAATGCACAATTTTTCTATTTTGAATTATACTCTCGCATATCTGATAAAACATAGCGATATTGTTTCTAATAAATAGAAAACTAGGATAACAAATTACTAAAGTAATATAAATGCAAATTTTCATTACTGAAAATAGCTGGAACTTACCCGAAAGGGATTAAGCGTAGGTCTTAAGCTTTCGTTGCTTAATTGCTGAGTAAAAATAATTAAGCACATATTCTTTATACTAGGCTCAACATTTTATTTACGTGTACAAAGCTTTTTAATTTCCAATTGAATAGATTTAAATGAAAAGTTTAAGGTATCATGATAGGCGCTCTCAAACAATGCATTCTTTATTGTATTTTTGTAACCAAATGTGTAGAATTTCTAGCTGATTAATGACAGCTTTTCTGGCAGTTCCTCCGGAGCTGGTGTATTGTTCTACGCTTGCTTCCCACGAAAAAACCGCTTTTAGTTCTTCTTCTGTACCAAATTCAGGACTGAAACATCAATAAAAAATTTATACCCGTGCGAATTTAACATAAAATATTTATTCAAATTCGAACATATATTAAATTGAAATATATATTTTTTATGTTGGTGCGCATGAAAACTATACTTTTTTAATTATAATGTCCATTCTCATATCTAGCATAGCAGTTCCATACCTAGTCTTTCTTTGCAGGAAAGAAACAAGTTATAGCTTTTTAATATCCGCCCAAAATGAATAAAAGCTTTCTAAGAGTTTTATATTTCATTATTATAGAGGCTAGTTTTACGCTCCAGCTTAACCTGGGCTCATCATGATAGTGTGCCAGTAAGAAGTAATTTTCTGTGTATTTGTAATGTTAGCAAAACGCTGCCGGAAACCCATGAAATCCTACCCCGTGAAAATCTTAATAAGTAAATTATGAATTTCGAATTTGATTCTTTGTACTATCGATTCTGCAATCACTAATACAATCACCAGGGTTTTGCAGAATGGTTCTGATACACCCTGTATGTGTGTTTTCTATAATGAGATAATTTATAAATTGAGGTGAAAATGAATACATTATAAGGTATATCCATGTTAAATATAGGGTGGTTTTACGGTACAATTTTAATTGTTTATAGTAAAACTTATAAAATTTTAAAATACCATACCATATAGCGATATATTCAGAGTAAGGCAGGTTTCGTAGATCCAATCCAAGGTTGGTGGCTCGTAAAAGCGCAGTCCCGACAAGATGGTGTGCTTTGCGAAACGGCACTCCTCGGCGGACTAGCATATGAGCTAAATCTGTAGCCAACATTCCGGGTTCTAAAGAGTTCAAGGCTCTATCAATATTCACCTATATCAGAAGACGTTCACTAAAATTTGCGTTGTGAATGAATGAAATTTGTATTTCAAGTGTAAGATATATGAAACTTATTTCACTGGCTTTGTGATGTCACGATAGTCTAAAGCAGCACAAACAAATCTTTGCCCATGGCTGATGGGTTTCACGACGATTCGTCATTGAAGATGGGCTTAATGACGAATAAGGGATTCAATGATGGAGAGGTAGTAGTATTCTCTGAATATTATACTAGCATACTGCGCACGCCAACCGGCATTTACACATGTAATGGCATATTGTGAGTCCCCTGTGTGGGTACCAACCTTCACCATCAAATCAAATAGTTAATAGGCCGTATTAATAAAGTGTATAATGTTAACCAGCATGACCATCTCGAACAAATCTACCTTTCTCTTTTTATTGAAATTTATAAAATTAAGAATATATTTTTGGACAGATTTAGAATAACGCAAAAAGGTTAAAAGAGGCTCCTTTTGTGAATAATTGTCGTGAGTACTGACCATAAATATAAATAATTATAGATTTAAAAAACTGGCTTTAATACAAAAGAATAAAACGAATAGCATTCATCTTATTGTAGAAATCATGCGATGATTTTAAATGTATTCTAACAATAACTATACTGCAATGAATACCAATAAAATACCTACTGGTAATTACTTTATATTTCTATATTTTACAGTGACTATTTTTATAAATACCCCCTTTATAGGATCTTATAATTTTATTGATGGCTTCCAGCGCAATGTTAAGTACCTATTATAGCATAAAGCTTTTCCTAAGCTTAAATTAATAAATATTTATGATATTCCGTTTCATGCACACTTTTTTGCGCTCCTCAAAACATTTTCATTACTTAGTGCTTGTTGTCGAAATTGAGATACCGTGATGGATATAGCAACGCATTTTTTATTTTTCATAATAAAATAAAATTTTGTGACTTACTTTCATTGTGCGAATGGACCCGGCTGAAATTTTAAGGCAGTCGAGTAATCTGTCGTAGGTTCGAAATAGTAGTTCTTTATCAGACTGTAAGTCTTTGTTGTACGTGCTAGGTAATCCTTTTAAAACGCAACTAAAACCAAAAGCCTCGCCCAAGAAAAGGCCTGCTGCTCCTCTAATCAATTCCTGACCGTCTGGATTTCTTTTCTGTGGCATCAGACTTGATCCCGTAGAGAATTGGTCCGAGAAACGTACAATCCCATATTCTTGAGAACTATAAATGATAAGATCTTCTGCTAAACGACTAAGATGCAATGCACATAATGACGCCCAATTGAAGAACTCCACTAAAATAAATAAAAAAATAAAATTAATAATATTTGAGTCAGTTTAAATAATTATGGTTGATTTAATAAGTTTTTATACCTAAGTGATCCCGAGAACCAACCGCAAACATGGAATTAGGCATTATATCGTCAAAGCCAAGATTTAGCGCAAGTCTTTTTCTGTCAATGGTTAGAGCGCAACCTGCTAATGCACCGCTGCCGAGTGGACAACGTGAGAGTCTACTTCTTTGCTCTTCAAGTCTTGTTACGTCATCGCGGAGAGCCCAGGCGTGACTGGCGAAAATAGTTTTAAATAGAGAGATAGATAGATAGAGAGAGAGAGATAAATAATTTATATTTGTTAATTTGTTCGAGAGAATTATTTGCTTTTTTAGGTTTTTTTTCGCTTAATTAGGTGAACCAATGGTGTTTACTAGAGGTTGTAGTTATCAGAACGTAAATGCCACCACTGCCCTTTAGATTTGTGGTCTAAATCTCAATTGTATTATCTAACGGCTGTCCCACCATTCAAACCGGAGCGCATGTCCACTTCACGGTCGAAATAAACAGGATTTCATACCATCAGTAGTACAATACGATACCAGTAAGATATTTTGTTTTTTTTCTCACCATTAACGGTTACTATACCTACTGTAGACTATAATAACATACCTCAACAAAAAATGACTCCATCTTACTGGCTGAGCACGTTGTAGATGAGTATAGCCAGCAGATATAATATCTATCTCATTTTCAGCTCGAGTGGCAAGTACCTGTGAAAATATTTTTGATTATCATTTGGGTGGGTATCTTGATACTTAAAAACTTTTCATCTACTAGATGTACGGAATTACAGAATTCCCACTTTTACACTGCGTCCCACTCAACCCCTCCTCGCTCTCTCACATCGAGACATCAGTGTGCCGTATCTATCTCACTGATGAGACATCAGCCGACCTTCATCGCATCCATGTATCTCCCCCCCCCCCCCCCCGAAACTCCTCCTGAGTAGCGACATCGAGGCACTACTCGGCATGGGGAACGTGGGGCAGGTGACGGCAGGTTTTATTGTCATCACACTAGGGGGAACTGCCCAACCACGAACTTGAACAGTAGGTGACTCGAAGTTATTGACATTATCCTACCGTTATAAGTTCTACAATAGCAGATGTCAGCTTTGGCAAGGATGCAAGCATCCAAAGGCGGGTGTCAGTGGCAGACTGGTCATTACGACTACGTGCTGTGTGTAGACGAAAGGCTGCATCGCCACTGTGCTTGAATAACCTGCATTCGATCACAGAATGTATGTCTTCTTCAGCATCTTTAAGCTTGCCGTTTTCTGTTAGTTCTTGTTCTATTTCTTTTTCGACCTGGAAAAGAATAAAGCCCAAAACATTTAGCTTTTTCCGTCCTGAAATTATTTGCATGAAACTCTGTTAATAAAACATAGAATTAGGCTCTCAAAAATGATCTGATTCAACAAAATAAGATAATGTACAGATATCACCATCAAAGATGGCTTGGTCATTCATTATTAATTAGGCAACATAATTAGAATTGCGGTTTGAGAACTGCATAAAAATAATTGAACAAGTTGACGTGGAAATGGGCGAGTAATCTAGGGTGCGACTGGCATTCAAATGTTTTTTTTGTAATAAAAGAGATCATACTAGTTATAATTAAAGGATTAGCGTAGCGTGGAGTTCTTACAACAAGAACACATTGTAACTTGATGAAGCCGTCCAGTGTTATTTCTGTGGCGGGTGCCTTGGGGTTGAAAGATTATGATGATAAGGATTTATACTTACACTGTCAAGACCTTTTTGTATAGCAAGATTGTCATTGGCCGACAAATGGTGGCTCTGAAATAATTCTTCTGCCCACGCGCGACTTCCTTGTATATCTTCACGAAATAATCTAAAGTCCACCGGTAAAGAATCGTTCAAACGTCGAAGCACCGACGAAGGTTCCTCTTCAAAACACCCACCCCAAAGTTGAAATTTGCTCTGTGTAAATAAAAATAGTTAGTGCACTTACAAAAATCTTTTAACATAAATATAGAATAATTACTTGATTCGTGTCCGACCGTAATATACTTAATTAATAAATAGTAATTTCTCGAAATGTAAGCTCACTTTGTGAATTACTGTTATAGACATATCGTTTTTCCTCATTATCCCCGTTACGAAGATAAATATGTATTGAACTTTCGTTTGGGTAATTCAAATATTATTAGTATTCACAAACATTAGACGATCGCTTTCCGATAGAAATTTGGTAAACAATTTCATAGTAAGTGGATATTAAAACTGTTCACGACAATTTCGCGTAATTAAATCAACGCAAATGTTTTTTTTTTATTTGCTTAAAAATTATTTGATGATAATTGCGATCCTGATTGATACCGGCTACCGTTTTTGTTGCCTCGAATAATGAGTCGATACAATAAAAATGTTGTATTTTTACTGAGCGTCTTCTTTTTCAAACTGGCTGATGTTCATGTTCTGATGTCAATACAAGATGTACGATCTTTACTATTAAGTTTGGCTTAATGTTTGGTTAACACTAGACCGAAAATGTTCATTCAAGTTAGATTCGCTTGTGTTGTTAATTTTGATTCATTCTAATTATGAAAACAAAAGATATAACTTACTGAAGACATTACGTTAACGAGTGCCGTGTTAGAATAAAGGAAAGAAATTTTTATCATTCGTTGTGTGCCCTCTTCTTATCATCCGGGTTAATAGGTCAATTCAAGATGATGTGTAATTAAATGTAATTTTGGTGCGTGTCTAGACAAAGCGTTTTACACGCGACTCGATCCGCACATTTCATTTCCGCACATGTCATGTGCATCCAGGGTGACACCCAGGTACATGAACTTCCTGGCCCAGGGTATGAGTTGGATGAAGAAGGTGATGGGCGGTGTGCGTTATTTTTGGCGCGTTCACAAAGTTTAACTTTAAAGTTTAATTTAATTTAATTCGCTATATTTAAAATTGAAATGGACAAAGTATGCAAATAAATACGAAGTTTTTTATTTTTATTCTGTAGATGTGTGGTGAATGACCTCACGGTCACCTGGTATAATGCCGTTTCCAAAGTGTATAAACATCACAACGCACAACGGAGGATGGCTATCCCATCCCTCAAGCCGGAACATATGACTACTCTACAGCAGAAATAGGAAGGATTGTGGTACCTACCCAACCGTGCAGGTTCACAAAACACTCTACCACCAGTAAAGATAGCGGACTAATCTGTGAGGACACCCTAAACACGTTTAGTGTATAAATTATATCACATATACATTTAATCTGTTCCAGACATTATTTGTTTATAGGCCGGTTTTGACAAAAAAATTATAATCGAAATTCAACAATTTGTTCAAAGAATTTATAAATTTAAAACATGCTTTAAGTATGATAAACAAAATACAAATATGTTCTTGGATGTAGGTATAGCTGATGATATAAGGAGTAACTTAGGCTACTTTTTTTTAAAATAGCTTCGCCACGCGGCGTCACCCGCGGTATGACAATAACCGGGGGTAACATCGCGGGACTCTGCTATCAATAATAAAATTTCATGTTTCCGAAGCGAAGCGAGGGCGGGTCGCTATCAATAATAAAATTTCATGTTTTCGAAGCGAAGTGAGGGTGGGTCGCTAGTTCATAATATTATTATAAAATAGAAAACATAGTGTAACGTCATTAAGTATTTTAAGTTAATAGTTTTTTATGTGCTTAAAATACCTAAAATACCATACACATAAAAAAAACTAAAATTTGCTAACAGAACAACCTTCAAGCTAATAAGCATAACTGATACAAGCCACGATAAGTATTAGTTGTGCCGATAGATTTTTCTGTAGCTTGTTAACCTATTAGCATTTGTGAAAATGCACTTAATTTGTATTAAGATGAAAGAAAATTACTGGGATTGGTTTCGATGTTTCTTCTCCTCCAAAAGTCCACTGAAAGCTTAGTAAATTCCCTCAATTTTATTGAGAGGCTGCATCATTTCATAATTGTTTTACTTTTATTTAAAAA
Source organism: Bombyx mandarina (assembly GCF_003987935.1). Next base: position 64,836 of record NW_021011685.1, on the reverse strand, counting down.
CATAATTATGGGCTATGTTCCTTTTGCCTCTTTAATAAACCAGTAAGACGTAACTGACGTCAGTAACACAAGCAAAAATCAAATAAATATCAACAACGTGGTGTCCATAGATTATACACTTAATATATATTAAGTGTATAATCTATGCTTAATATATTCGAGATTCGAGGTGGTGTCTACAATAATGTATTATTTGCACTAGGTCTATGATTATTTGTCCAATAACTACATAATAATAAGTGAATAAATATGATTTGTTAAACTACCGCGAAACTCACAATAATGCATTATAAATTGCAGTGGTGTTTTAAAATTAAGAAGTTCCTGGTCTGTTTTGAGTAGTTCTCTATTCACGTTCTCACTACCATTTAGGTATTTAGTTCATAATTGAAATAATTGTAAGTACCATGTAATTATGACTGAAGAAAATGAAAAAAACGTCGAAAATTCTTCATCTGCTAAAACTGAAAAGTTCGAGGAATTATTTCCTCAGATTACTCTTTTTGACATATCTATAGACACTGGATTGCAAGATGATGAAGGAAATATTCTGCCAAGACCCTATACAAAAAGCCAAATGCGTAAGTGGCTTAAAAAGGTTAAATGGGAAAATCATAAAGCTGAAAAACGTGCTAGAGAAAAAAAGAGAGCAAAGGAAAGAAGAAGAAAAGCTCAGGCGGCTAATATTGACATAGGACCAAGTCGTAAAGCATTGAAAAAAATGAAAGAAAAACATAAGAAACGTGGTGGTATAATTATTGATTTAAGTTTCGGTCATTTAATGATTGAAAAAGATAGGTTTAAAGTGATCAAACAAATCCTGCGATGTTATTCCATAAACAGACGGTCAGAACAACCACTGCATTTTCACATAACTAGTTTTGGTGAGAAATCTAGAAATGATATGTCTAGACACAATGGCTATGAAAACTGGGATGTAAGAATATTTATTTTTGTATTTATTTAAATAATGTCCTTTTTAAACAATAAATGCTAAATTTTGAAAAAGTGCATTAGTCCTTAATATGAAACTAAATAATACGAAAACAGCATTTTTAGATTTTTCTAAATAGACAAACATTCATATTTCATGCACTTATATTTATATACTATTTATAGTATAAATCGAAATACTCATTTTGTGCATTAGTATACATGAGTATTAATTTTTCATTTAATGCTCTAATGGAAAATTGTTCATAAATATACTGCTACTAATAGCGAGATGAGGACTGGCAGCCTGACCTGAAGGGCAACACAGAGTGAAGAGGAGATAACTTGTAAGGGCCCTATCTATCAGCAGGGTGCCCTAGGACTACAATAACAACAACTACTAAAGTTTCATCTACTCACTTTAATATATATTTGTTGTATTGTTTGAAAATAACTTATATGTATATGTTTACAGGTAGACATTATATCCTGCCTAAAGTAAAGAGGTTAAAGGTGTCTATATTATTAAAAAACTGCTGTTTCCATTAGAATAACAACTGCAGTTCAACCTGAAATGTATGACACATGATTGTATCAATCACTGATAAGAGGTATTTAATATTTTCAGATTGAATTTCATGAACAACCTTATCTTGAAGTGTTCCCAAAAGAAAAACTGGTTTACTTGACAAGTGAATCTGAAAATATCATTGAGAGCTTTGATGATGATACTTATTACATAATAGGCGGGTTAGTTGATCATAATCAATATAAGGTAATGTGTGTTGGATTGTTTCAAAATTATAAATTTTAATGCTTCAACTACTAATAATAGTATTTGTAAAGTGAAAGTTTACATTTAAAAGAAACAACTATATGTATATTGTAAATGATTATTTTTTTGTATTCATTGTCAGTTGAACTTTAAAAGTAGTTTGCATTATATCTATAACTTGCGAAACTTGAAAAAAATGAAGATATTATATAAGGGATCGAAAATGGCTCTTAAGTATATTTTATGTTCACAATAGTGACTAGTATATTTATAGTATAGTAGTCTATCTATGGTACTACATAATATATTTTTACAATCTTTGTGTGAAATTGAAATATAATATATATTTTTAATCATCAAGACCTAGTACAGTCATTTTTTGAATATTGATTCGAAATATCTGTTAGTAGTTTATAGCCTTGTTGATCTAGTTACCTGGTAAGGCTGGTAACCATGCCACAAGACCCGTGTACAATATTTGAGTGAAAATTAAATGTGTGCTGGGAACCCTGTTCACAAAATGGTTTTAACAAAGATTCAGAGAGATAACAAGAATTCATGAGGATCGAAAACCAGACCTTTTTTTAATGCTGGGAATCTATTTATGGATACCCAGTCAAGTGATGGAAAACCAGAGTAGTAAAGAGAGTAATGTAGAGTTTATATTAGTTAGGATCATTAATCAATGTCATGAAGCACTACTTTTGTCTAACATACCTATTTAATTATTAATTATATTTGGTCTGAAACTGGTGGTACTGGTTATACCCATAATACAAAAAAGAACTAGCTTGGAGCCATTGTATGTAAATTCTGATAAAAAACATTTCGTTTAATTTTAAAATTCAATGGGTTTGTATTATATATTCATCGAATTAATTTTCAGGGTCTTTGTCATAATATATCTGTGGAACAAGGAATAAGGCATGGCCGTTTACCTTTAGATAAATATATTAACATGAAAACGAGAAAGGTTTTAACAATAGACCATGGTAATTAAGACTGAATTTCTTTTATCTCACATATGTCTCACTTTTTGGTGTTTTAATTGATTGAACATAGGAAAACAATTTTTTTTTATTGCTTAGATAAGTGGACGAGCTTACAGCCCACCTGGTGTAAAGTGTTACTGGAGCCCATAGACATCTACGACGTAAATGCGCCACCCACCTTGTGATATAAGTTCTAAGGTCTCAGTATAGTTACAACGGCTACCCCACCCTTCAAACCGAAACGCATTACTGCTTCACGGCAGAAATAGGCGGGGTGGTGGTACCTACCCATGCGGACTCACAAGAGGTCCTACCACCAGTATAAGTAGCATTTTATAAGTAAGCTTCTTGTGTCAGTACCTTCATGAAACTTATTCAGGGTCTGGATGTACAATACTTATTGTACTTGTCTTGTACTTGTATATCTATAGCACCTGTAATACAGGAGGAAATCCTAGCTTGAGGCTGTTGAATGTGGGATAGTTACTTACTTTTGTTAAGCTTGATTAGCTGTCAGAGTGAACAAGGGTGTGATTGAAAATGGAGATGAATGGTAGAATAAAGTTTATTGTGGAGAACCCTATTAAAAGAAAAAGGATATGGAAGGTTGTGATGAATTAAACTTATTGCCTTCAACACGGCAACAACAATTTAATGAAAGTTACTTTTTTTTAAATTACATAATTTGCATTAAAAATTTGTTTTCAGTTTTTGAAATTATGCTCAAGATATCTGAAGGACTAACATGGCAGGAGACCCTGATAAGGGTCCTCCCGGTAAGAAAAGGAGCTCACATTTGTAACGCTAGTAACTCAAATTTAAGTTTAGATTCAGAAAATGCTGTGAATTCTATATGAGTGCTGAATTGTGTAAATAAATAATAGAAATTCATTATTTAAAATAAAAAAGTAAATGAAAAGAATAATATTTTATTTTCACATCCAGGTACTTAAAACCCTAAAACCAACATGCTACAACAATCATAAATTAGTTGACGGTGTCTCGTGATAGGCGGCTATCTTAGCTGATCATGACCGCACATGAAAACTTATTTTTAAAAGACTTATTTAAACCATATATTGTCCAGGACCATATGCAAATATAACGAATTACTCTTCAATGAATTTTGGAATTGTATATCAAAGCATGTTTCTTAGTATGCTATGAGTAACGTCAAATAATTAATAAATATATCAACCATACGAGGTAAAAACAAAAATCGTTCTCTTGTAGTTTATCATACGAAGTAGTTACTTGTAATAAAATTTATAAATAATAAATTAATTAACATTTAACAAAAATATAACATGTAGATTTTCCTAATTTAATCTATTGAAATTGACTAACCTGCATACCCGCATTTTATTACTAAAAGAATAATGTACTCGGCGTCAAATAAATATGTTAAGTCTACATACAAATTCACATTTGGAGATTTTTAAATTGGTACATTATATTTTTTTAGAAAAGATTGTATTAAAGGTGCCACTGTTTCTGGACTGTTGAGGTGTACGTGATGCGTGCCAGGGATAAAGTGACACTCGAATTTATCATTGTTTGTTTCGATTATTTCCCGCATTTCCACAGAAAAAGCATCTGACGCATAAGGCGAGTCTATCGCTTTGATGTACAGTGTTGGAGCTTTCAGTCTCTTAATCAGAGCCTCTACAAATTTTTTGCTTTCAGGATTAAACAACGTGTACTTCAATCTGGCATCTCGCGAGATATAGTATTTATTTGGATAGCGTTTTGATTCTTTTGCCCCTCTCTTCAACAAATGCTGTACACTTTCAAGCGCAACTGACTTTGTTGTTCCTAAGTGCCATAGCTTTGTTATTTCTTCTAACGTGTAAGACGGTGGTTCTTCTTCTAAGCGTGTTTGTGCGAACAGGCTCTTCTCCAAAATTTTTGGATATTTGTCAACCACTAAATGTAAATCGTAGTCGTCGTAAATAAGGCTGTCTATTGCAATATAAATGTCGACATCGTCAGGGCACACGCTCGCGTAACGCATACCCGCTATAGAGCCCATAGAGTGACACAATAATGAAACCTTATCCCATTTAAAATAGTTTTTCAGGTACATGATGAGTCGTGGTAGTTCCCAAGAATAGTACTGCATACCTGTGAAGAAACGGGTGTGAAAATTGTTAATGTCGTAATAACAAGTCCCAAATATTATAAAAACTGTTTAAAATTCAATTGAATAATTAAAATTTATTTTTATATTTACCGAAAAATAATGACCACGCTTTTGATTTTTGTTCTGGATATATTGGAATTGTAATTATTAGTTCCTTACCTGGAGGGATCCAGCTTGAATGTCCATGACCCGGAAAATCAAGGGCTAATATGGAGCGGTTTTTACATAACATAGGCGCAATTGGATCCCAGGTGCCTGCATTATCTTGCCATCCATGTAAAGCTAATATCGGTCTGCGTTGGTCTGTACCCCATAATTTTGCTGACAGGCGGCCCCATTGCACTGGTATTTCGATTTCTTTAACAGGAATCTAAAAATCAAAACATTAAATAAATGAGTTGTTGGTAAACGAAAAAAAATTCGAAATGAATTCCATTTTCCGCGTCCTCCACTGTATGCTTCAATAATGCTAACTCATTGTAAAATTGTATTTTACTTTATTCCACCGTTAATTAACACTTAAATGCTACAAAATTTTGTCGAAATAATTTATCAGTCCTCACAGACAATATGTAATTTATCGATCGTATTTCCAAATATTACCATTATCGAAGAAAAACATTGACCTTTATTTTGATTGGTCATTAATGTTATCATTTCCGGTGATTATTGAAGAAGACGGTTCCCGTTCATTACTACTGTTCAATGTAGAAGAAAAATATTTACATCTAATGTATTTCAAAAATTTTAATTCAGCCCTACATACCTCATCAGTGTGTAGTTTTCTACTAATAATATTTCCGAATAGTGATGAAGTCGGTTTTAATTCAACCACCTTAGAGAACAAAATAGCTTGGCGTAATAAATATTTCCCCATCCTTATTTGCACTTTCAGCAGTGTCAACTCGAACCACCTGTTACACTTTCACACCAAATTATATTAACCCTTAAATGCATAAAGTAGTAAAACTGCAACATACCATTCAAACGACCATAAAATTATTAGTATGAGTTCAATGCATGCTGTTGCAGGATTATTACTATCATGGTGATATATTTAATCGAGTGGCAACACACTTTTTTTCTTCACGACTGTCAAATTTAAATTGACATTGACAAATCAAAGCCGATCGTAATTTTGGAGCGGATGAAAATTGTGTATTTGCTTTGCAGTGTAATTATTTGGTTTTCGAAGGTACGTTCAAACAAAATTAGTTATTTTACGTAATAATTCATCTTCTTTTCAGTACAATTTATAAGTTATAAAAAAAACTTTTGGTGTGTTCGGAAATTTTGTTTATTTTGTTGTTGTAAATCTGCAACAATATGCATTTACTACAAAATGTCCCTGTTTAGTTACTAACTATCACTTTTATTGGTTTTCAGATGTCATACTTGAATCAAAAGCAAATAGAAGAGTATTTAGCTCTAATAAATGATGGAGAGATTTCGGAAGATGATCTTGAGGACTCGGATACAGAAGGTAATGAGAATTTTTATGAAAATGGAGACGATTTGCTTCACGATCTTGAGAGTCCATTAGAAGAGGAAAATGATGACCCCGATAATGATCCATTCATGGCAGGAGACCCGCCATTGATAAATGAAGCTACAGCAAATGATACAGCAGTGCCACAGGTTCCATTCCCCTCAACAAGTCAATCTAGTCGCCGAGCAACTATGAGAGGACTCGTATGGAAGGTAAAAAAAATTGTTTTGAATTCTGACCAGACAGCTTTTCATGGAGACACTACATACCCACCTGAACTGAAGGATGAGGCTACTACTGGTACTCCCTATAGTATTTTTTCACATTTTATTACATCAGAAATAGTTCAAAGGATTGTGGAAGAGTCTAATTTGTATTCCGTTCAAAAAAATGTGACTAAACCATTAAATTTATCTGAAACTGAGCTAAGAAAGTTTATGGCGATACTGATATACATGTCTGTTATAAAATATCCCAATGTACGGCTATACTGGTCAAATACTGTAGGTTTTCAACCAATCAAGGACATAATGACTGTCAACCGATTTGAGACTATTCGTAGATTTCTACATTTCAACAATAACGAGAAACATTTACCCAAGGAACACCCACAACATGATAGGCTCCATAAGATAAGGCCTATAATTAGCCATCTAAATGAGAAATTTGCTTTAGTTCCTATGGAACAAAAACTCTCAATTGATGAACAGATGTGTGCCACAAAAGTGGCACACTTCATGAAGCAGTATTTACCTAATAAGCCCCATAAGTGGGGGTTTAAATTATATGTGATGTGCAGCGTGAAAGGTTATGCTCATAAATTTGAAATATATACTGGCCAAGAGAATGAACGGCTTCCAGATGAACCAGATTTTGGGCCAGTGGGAAATATTGTAGTCCGGCTTGCTAGAGGTGTCCCAAGGCATATAAATCATATAATTTATTTTGATAATTTTTACACCTCTGTACCTTTAGTTACCTATCTTGCCAAACAAGGAATCTATAGCCTAGGTACTGTGCAATCTAACAGGCTAGTGAACTGCAAACTGCCGGACAAAAAAACAATGATGAAGAAATCTGTTCCTCGTGGAACTTATGAAGAGCAGATGACTGAATTTGACGGTATTGATTTGACAGCAGTTACTTGGAAGGACAATAAAGTTGTAACTTTTCTATCTTCATATGTTGGAGCTGAACCTGTGGGCCAAGTAGAAAGATTTGACAAGGCAAAGAAGACTAGAATTAAAATTTCATGCCCACATATAATAAAGGAATATAATGCCCATATGGGCGGAGTGGACCTAATGGATAGCTTTATTGGGAGGTACCGAATTGCAATGAGAAGCCGAAAGTGGTATCTTCGTATCTTTTACCACTTATTGGACATGACGGTAATAAATTCTTGGCTTGTGTATAAAAATTTAAAAACAACTGAAGCCAATTCATCAGTTCTAAACCTATGTAACTATAGACTGGAACTAGCTGAGGTATTAGCCAAAGTAAATAACTCATTTGAACTCTGCAACAAAAGAGGAAGGCCAAGTACCAGCAACAGTGTTGAAATGGAAATACAAGCAAAAAAAAGGAGAGGACCAGCTCAACATATTCCTCCTAAGGACATAAGGACTGATAATGTTGGTCACTGGCCTGGTAATTGTGTTCGCAGCAGATGCAAAATGCCTGGATGCAAGGGATACACGCAAAACAGGTGTGAGAAGTGTGGAGTAGCTCTTTGTCTTACCACAACCAAAAATTGTTTTAAAAATTTTCATATGTAGTTATTGTCTAGTGAGTGCATAGTGTTGTAGTTCTGCAACAAATGGTTTTTAATAAAAATAGCTATGAAAATAAAAAAAACTATTTTTTTTATTTTTTTTCCCTAAATCAGCATATTCATGGCTCCAAAATATATTTTTTCTCGGTCTAAAAATAAAATCATGCATTTAAGGGATATAACATTAAAAGAGAATTATACAAAAAATTAAAAAAAATTATAAAAATTAACATGACAGTAAACATACCAACAAAACAAAAACACAGACACCTATTAAAATTAAACATAAAAATGGTTTGATTTGCTGCCGAAATGTCCACGAACCTTAAAAGGTAAAAATGCGTTTGCGAACATACTATTTAAATGATGTCAATTTTAGTAGTGGCTTTCGCGGCGCTGGTCTCTGGTCTGCTTCTACGCATGCTTCCTCTTGCCGCTTGCATGGTCTCTATAGCCTGTGCATGGATATTTTGCACATGCTTATTTAACCATTTTTTCTTGAAAGGTACAGCTTCGGCATGTGAAGTACACTATTATGCCTATCACTAAAATTCCGACTATCCACCAACTAAAATAATTATGCCAGGTGGCATCTTGAAGACTTGCATTTGCTCCACTCTGGGCAACGACGATCTCCTCTTTTGATATAGTTTTACCCATTTTACTAGTACGAGTATAAAAATGTTATTGTTAAAATGAAAAATGACTTGTAAATTATTTAGTTATTAATACTGTACATGATTTTATATATTGAAACGTACGGGCTTTTTACTAATACGGCCGGAACGCGTAACATAAGCGAGCGGTTTATTATCGCTTTCCGCTGCTTTGGTGACTTGATGTGAAAGTTTATTTTTACCAACGAGCATTTATTTCAATTAATTGTAATGCCAAATTTATTAAATCTTTCAAAAACCTCTTCCAAGTGTTGTCTATGCTGTACTAAATTGTCACTTGCAATAACTACGCCATCAATAAAGGTGTATAATGTAACGGACGTGACGTCAGCTGTCATGCCCTGCCGCCAGCCAAGCCGCCAAGCCATATTAACACGCCCCCTTCCGCCACATCCACCGCCGCCGCCGCCAGCCAAAGCCAACGAAGGGGGGATAGTGTTAATAAAACTAAGCCGTGCCAGCCATTTCTACCTGCTTTCTGCTTTCTCGCACAAATAAAAGAACTTGTCGTTACGCTGCTGGTTTTTATTGTCACATCAATTGCAACAATCAGAAGTGGCATAAAGAAATGAAACAACGTCATATACACGCTCAGATCTCTCGGTCTTCTGACAAGTTTGAAGAAGATGAAGCTCCTATTCCACTGGCGAGGAAGGTGTTGAAAAATTGCTTCAGAAGGAGGTCCACAAGGCGATATTTGAGCTACAGGATGAAGAACCTGGAACAATCAAATCAAAGGGACTTCGACGTCGTCGGACCAAGAGCGTCTGCCGCCCTGTCCTTCCATCATTCTGGTTCACGTGGAGGGAAACTAGAAGAGCAGCAATGTGGTTAATCCACTGCGGCACTACGAGCTTCACGGCACTTCACGAGATTCACGGCTACGAGCTTCCTTCTCCCTGCCTGCGACGCTACTGCGCGGCGAAGACAGCTACATCAAAGTCATCAACATGGGCTCGGAGACCATCATGTGGCCGCCGGGCGAGGTCCTGCCGAGGGCCAACAGCTGCGAGGAGCCACAGCCAAACAGCCAGGAGTGTTGCATTTCTACTTGCCCTAGCCATGCCATTACAAATATTTCGAGATTTTAGGGTAGAAAAAAAAATTAAAAGGAGCCATTAAATAATAAGGGTCATTCAGATTTAAAAAATACAGTATAAGCATTGCTTTGTTACGAATACACATGATTTAGGTATTGCCAATTTAGTCCAAATGCAAATTAAGCTCACTAGTGATCAGCCCGTGTATCGCCACCTTTAGACTTTCTCATAATGAACAAACGATAGTTAAATCTAAAGCTAATCAACTTTTAGATGCCGACATTATAAAATAATCTGAATCTAGTCATGCTTCAGCAGTGGTCTTATTAAGAAAAAGAACGGCGACAGTAGGCTATGCGTTGATTATCGTGCGTTAAACGCTATGGTAAAATATAAAGTATCCACCGAACAGTACTTCACGAGTTTAGATTTAGCCCAGGGCTACCATCAATTAAGCATTGTGCCAGACACACAACTGCTTTCATTACACCGCAAGGTCATTATTTCGAGTACACTAGAATTCCTTTTGGTTTAGCAAATGCGCCATCTGTATTCATGCGTTTCTTCTTTTTCGCCACCTTCCACTAGGTGGGGTAGTTAAATGCGTTTAATAAATAAAATAATTGAGTCTGTGGGTAGAAACGAAATGGGTAAAAATAATGAAAGTAATTTAGGTCAAATTGAGATACTAGCCATTTTAAACGATTTACCTCTACCCTCAGTTGGTATAAAATTAGGTTCAATAATTATTGAGAAAGTACTTGGTAAATTCGATAGTGGAAACTTAAAATTTAATATGAGTAAATGCTCATTCTTGGAGAAACAAGTCACTTATTGAGGTCATGAAATATCTATATCTTCAGACGGTATACAGCCGGGTGCAACAAAAATTGACGGCCGTTTCGCAGTTTCCTGTGCCAAATAATGCTCATAGTGTGCGACCGTTATTGGTTATGTAGTTACTTTAGAAAGCTTGTTCTCAAATTTGCCGTGATTGCGCATCCATTAGCTGAATTAATAATAAAAAGATAAATCATGGGAGTGGGGCCGTGAACAACTGAAAAACCGTTATGTTCCAAACCTACGCTAGCTTTGTATGATCCTATGCTTCCTATGGAAATACATACCGATGCGTGTATATTAGGAATTGCTAATATGCTATTACAAAAACAAACTCACAACTCACTGCGGCCTGTTATGTATTTTAGCCGGGTAACTAGTAAGGAAGAGTGTGTATCATAGTTAAGAGCTCAAAACCTAGCAGTCGTACAATCGCTTCGTAGGTTCTGTGTTTATGAAGTAGGTAAGCATAATATAGTAGAAACTGATTGTACTGTGGTTTTTGCTACGCCTACCAAATGCGACATTATACCACGCATTGCGCGATGGTGAGTTTTGAAAAAAGATTATGACATTAGTGTTGAGTATAGACCTGGTGAACGTATGGAACATTTGTAGACGCGCTTAATAGGCATCCTGTTGACATGATGAACGTAAATCGTCTTAAAGTTACTGATTGATTCTGTACTATGCAATATCAGGACGAAAAGCTTAGTTCGATTATAAAGCAATCTATACTAACATTATAAAGCTGAAGAGTTTGTTTGAACGCGCTAATCTCAAGAACTGCTGGTCCGATTTGAAAAATTCTTTCAGTGTTAAATAACCCATTTATTGAGAAAGGTTATAGGCTATATAACGCTAAGACCGCTAAGACCATCACTGTGTCACGCTAGCGAAGTACCAGTAAATAATGTTTCAAAATCGGGTTATTTTCCCTTTTGAGAGCTTCCGGTGCCTGCGCTGCAGAAGCGGTTAAAGTTTCGCTAAAATAATGTGACAGAATTGTCCCCCTTTAAAAAAAATGTCCGCGATAGCATATATATATGTTAAGGTTGGCTCACTATAACGTTTTTTTATGCTAACCAAATTTGTTCTAAAATAAAGCATTATTTATGAACTATATTCCACGCGGACGAAGTCGCGCTGATGTTAAAGATAATTATGAACTAGTTCGAAAAACTTTTAACGGAAATAGACTCGCAGTCCCTTCGGCTAAATGGAAAATTGGACAAATGCATATGACGACATTTGTCACGTGGATCTAAACCATCATTTAGCTTTGATTAAAAGCCAATATTGGTTTCTTAAAATGACACGCTTTATTAGGAAATACGTGGCAGCATGTCTTTATTGTACACACGAGAAGGATAACTATGTTAAAAAAAGAAGACTGTCTATATCCGATCTCTAAACCATCTGATACTATGCGCATGGTACAAATAGATAACATGATGCCTTTCTGTAGGACATCTAAAGGGCACCAACCAGTACATGATCGTAATGAAAGATGCGTTGTCTAAATTTGTGATAGCTGAACTAACGCGTACTGTAAATTCAATCGGGACCATTCGTGCATTGAAAAATATATGAATAGGGTTTGTCCAGATACCCGAATCACGTGGTGACAGACTACGGGAAAGCTTTTACGAGTAGGTACTTTAAAAAAAATATCAGAAGATAAACAGTTTGGACATACGTTAAACGATATTGCTTGTCCGCGCGCTAATTGGCCAGATTGAACAAACTAAACATACAAGCCTTGTGATTTAATCTTTGCGCGCTCTGGCAGGTCAATATGTAATGTTTCGATTCCTGGTCGCGAACCAGAAACTGTTGACGCACGGCGTAAGATAGCTGCAGCTAGGATAAAACAAGCGAGTACAATAATGACACACAACATTAATATAAAAAAAATGCTCATGTTTATAAGAAAAGGCATTTTGTATCGTAGAGACGGGCGCCAACTGGTTAGTAGCGCCGCTAGGATTAATACCAAATTAGACGATTTGTACTCAGGTCCGTATGTAGTAACTAAAGTAGTAGGTAACAATCTGTATCGAATTAGAAGTATATCTAAAAGGTTTACGAAGTTATAAAAACTTCACTGGCCTGGTATCAACAGATTCATTAAGGCCCTATAAAAGTATAGCCCATGTGTCCGATAGCGCTAGTAGTTCCGATGAGCAGCTCGAAACTGAATACCTTATTGATTTATTTGAGAACTAAATGTTTTTGTGTGTGCCCCATTGCGGGAGCAATTGTTGCAGGATGGCCGAATGTAACGGACGTGACGTCAGCTGTCATGCCCTGCCGCCAGCCAAGCCGCCAAGCCATATTAACACGCCCCCTTCCGCCACAGCCAAAGCCAACGAAGGGGGGATAGTGTTAATAAAACTAAGCCGTGCCAGCCATTTCTACCTGCTTTCACAAATAAAAGAACTTGTCGTTACGCTGCTGGTTTTTATTGTCACATCAATTGCAACAATAAATAATCTAAACCGTCTAAAACAGTGTGAAACCGTTGAAAAGAAATTCGAAAAGACCGAAAGGTGTAATTATAGCGGTTTTCATCCTCTGGAGCGACCATTATAAAATGATACGCTCTATTGATGTCTATTCAGGAAAAAACTTTTTTATTAGCTAAAATATAAGTAAAATCGTACGATCTAGGTATCGGGTTTAGTGATTGCGTTAAGCGCCCTATAATCGCCACAAGGACGTATATTGTAGCAACAACATGCAATGGGCTTGCCCACGCGCTTTTCGACGGTCTACAAATCCCCCAACTGTTGTATAAGTCTTATCTCTTCTTTAACCTTGGCATAACGATGTGGTGGCAACGGTTTCGCACGAGCGTGTCCGAGACGGGCGGTCCGAAAGTCTCGATATGATGGTAAACCGAATGTTTCGGTGGCTCTTTAAAAGAAACCGGCTTGGTGATATCCGGATTTTCGATAGCAAATCATAAAACGGGTGGCTTATATCTATAGTTTTAACACTATGTATATGATGTGTATTTACAAATAAGGATGAAACGTTAAGATTAATTATTTGATCAGTTAGTTTACGAGAACTTAAATCGACTAATAAATGGTAAGTTTTCAAAAAATCAGCTCCTAAAATAGGCTGACTTACATCTGCAATAACAAATGTCCAGTGAAAAGATCTTCTTAAACCTAAATCTAATTCCAAATTTTTAGTACCATAAGTTTTAATGACGGTGCCATTTGCTGCATACAATGTATACTTAGAACTATTATCAGAAAAAGCTTTTTTTCTTATTACTGTACGTGGTAAAACAGTGATATTGGCACCAGTGTCTATTAAAAAATTTAAATTGCTATTTCTATTCCTTATACTAAGGCGGTAGTTACGTGCTCCGATGCAGCTGGGCATGTATGAACCACGTCCTGGGTTGATCTTCCCAGAACTCGGCTGTTCTCGATGTAACCGTAATCTGCTCCACTTCACTTTTAATAATGTCCGATTCGTATGATTTTTTTTTGTATTATATTATTGTTATATTTTTCACTATTTGTAACTATTTAATTTATCGACACGGCACGGGGTCACCACTGTGCGGAGTTACGGGTGGGTTAGTCTCAAAGGAAAGTCATATCACTCATAACTATTTATTGTATACGTGTCCGAGTGCCGTGCCGGACTCCGTGCTGGACTGATTCGACGTTGACATGAGCCGGCACAAAATCAACGAATCTACGAACATTTCCGTAGAAGATCAAGAATGTATAAACTTTTATTGCTCAACAACAAAACGCATCGAAAATGGTCGATATGAAGTGAGATTGCCTCTAAAGGAGGATTTAAAACATAATTTAGGTAAATCAAACCAATAGCGATTGCTCAACTGAAAAATTTAGAACATAAGTTTCATAAACAGAAGGATTTCAGAAGGATTTGGCACTAAAATATAAAACATTCATGAACGAATATGCTGAATTAGGACATATGATCCCTAATAACAAACAACAATAAGCTGGAGATTCAGTCTAACATTTACGTTCTGTTACAGGGATTTGGCCGAAGGCCTTTTTAAAAAAATTAAATTAAGAAAGAATAGATTTATTTTATTAAATTACAATAAATTGGGCTCAATTTAGGGCAAGTGTCACGCGCGCGGATGATGGTTTCAAACTGATTTAAATTATACGAGTAATTATAAAGAGATAATAAAACTGCTGACTTTGTGATTTGTAATGGGGTTCCTTAGCACTATTGTATACGGGAACCATTTATAACAGCCCCGGAGCCGAGAGTAAACTTACCCCAAAAGGGTTAAGTTTAGGAAAAAGATGTACGGAGTTTTGGCACACTAGGGGAGACGGCGGCGACTTCCGATAATTCTTCGGTTTTTTCAATATTTAATTTAGTTTTGAATTTTAAAAGACGGTGACACGTGCCCGATTTTACAACATTATAAAAAAGAGCTAAAATAAAAATAATAACTATAATAGAAATAATTATGGT
This sequence comes from Bombyx mandarina, assembly GCF_003987935.1. The sequence continues at coordinate 49,682 of NW_021011685.1, read as the reverse complement.
TGTATATGAATAATATTCGCCGTATAGAACAATATGCGGCTTTTCATTAATCGTATCTAAACTTTTTACAATATTATTTATCTGTGTATGTTGTTGGGAGGTGATAGAATCAAGGTTAAAGTTAGATAAATTTAATAAAGGCAATTTAGTTTTGTATAGAGTTACAGAATTACAGCAAGAGTCGTTTAAAAGGTTGAAATTTACAATAATTGGTTGAAATTTTATTATCTTTGAATATTTTGGTATTAACCTTGAATCTTTATAAAATGCTACACAATGTATGGGAAGGTTAACGATGCCTGTACCTACTATTATTATCTCTGTACTGGGTTGGTCTTGACAATCTATGGAGAGTTTATAAGGTTCTGTAATTACAAAGACCCACCTATTATTGGACAGTGGTTGCAAAATATCTAAATGACCTCCAAGAAAATTAGTTTTACAAACATTAGGTACAGAGTTTAAGGCTTTAGAAATAATTTCCGATTCGCAGATCGGGGATCTAGAACTGAAATAGGCATCTATGTTTTCACAAATGTAGTTTAAATTATATATTACCTTACAACTAATTAAACTATTCAACTTACAATAATGATTTCTATTTCTAGTGATGGCGATATATTTAGTTGATGGAATGATAGTTGCGTAAGTTTTGTTAGAAATAATGACTGGATATGGAATACTATGGTATAAGTGATAATCTTTTGAATCGACAAGTGGTACTTTTAGAACAAATACAATTTTATTGTTATTATAATAGGTAGCGATTTCAGATACATTCATTAGTGTATAAATATTATCTAATGACAAACTTATGGGGAATTGGTGATAATCAGCCAAAAATATATAATTGTCTACAAGCTCTGAAAACAATTGTTTCGGGGTTATTATAGACGGATATAAAATATTTGACTTGCTGAACATAATTGCGTTAATAATATCTTGTAATTTAAACGATAGTGTTAACAAACTGCTCTCTAGAACGTTCAATATTTCGTTAAGTTTTGACCTTTGAAGTAGATTGTCGGAAAGTAATGTGGAGTTNAAAACAATTGTTTCGGGGTTATTATAGACGGATATAAAATATTTGACTTGCTGAACATAATTGCGTTAATAATATCTTGTAATTTAAACGATAGTGTTAACAAACTGCTCTCTAGAACGTTCAATATTTCGTTAAGTTTTGACCTTTGAAGTAGATTGTCGGAAAGTAATGTGGAGTTTTGTTGTGCATGCATTAGAGTATCAATTGCATTGTTTAGCTGTTGTTCATTGATATTAATTTTATTTAAAGTATCTTTAAAAGAAGAGATGGTTGATGTAGTTACCAAAATATTTTGTTTGATTAATTTAGATAATTTAGTTTGGTATTTTTCTATAACTTGAATAAATTGTGATTCAATCATCCCTCCCACATCATCATCCCTCAATGAATACATCTGGTATATACTTTGACCCTATCGGGTCACTCAAAATAATAGAGTTTAATAGACGGACATCTTAGTGTAATAGTTCCTGTAGATATTTCTTACATACAACCACAATAATATAGATTCGATGAGTAACATCATAAACAGCTCTCTTCTCAACACTGAGAACCTTAATTTCAGCGAGTCTAAAGATTTGAAGAACGCTCTCCACAAACTACACGTGCGTATTGAAGATCTAGAAAATCATTAACATCTCACGATATTTATCAATATGTGGTAACATACATCATCTTTATTGTAGGAGTGTTGGCTACCGGCGTGTTACTCTGGCGACGACGACGGTTGAGCGTAAACCGGGCGATCATCTCTGACGGCATCGAGGTTCAACAGTGTAGTGATTGTGAGAATGTAAATAGTGCTGTGCGCGACCTTCTGTGGTGGACCCTCCGCATAGTGATGTAAACATTTATGCCAAAATGTCAAACAAAGCGTGCTCTCCAATACCAAAAAAAACCTATATGGACTTTAAGTTCTTAAATTTTATTATACCAACATTTTAATTTTAGTGCTGTTTGTCTTTCATCCTCTTGTAAGCTGTAATCATCTCTTTACTAACAATTATTTCATTAAAGTATCCTCTATTTTGTTGCCCCGGAATATGTTCGATGATATATTACCGAACACCTTTGTCAGCATAATTCGCGCGACGCATTAACTTTATTTCCACAAATCGTTAGTGCACGATCAACAACCGTGTCACCCGGGTGCATTCATGACATTAACATTTAATTGATTTACTTTATATTTTAACAATAAACATTTTTAAGCCACATAATCTTTAAATAACAAACTCACACCGCACCCTACATTAAGTAAGTTCTTTACGGAAAATGCAGTGGACTGTAAAACTACCTATATTATTATGTTTTTTATGTACTTATAACTCAAATGTTTACAAATGTTTGTTATCTGATGTGGGGTATGAAATTTGCATGGTTTTGCTTTGTTCGTGAGGTAATGCGCCCCATTTCGAGAAGGCGGCACGACATGAGAACTCTTGTCGTGGCCGCTGGAAACTACATACCCGATCCTGTAGACCGAATGATAAACAGTCGACGTCGCCCAAAGCACGTCATTACGGATCCTCCCGATCCATTAACGGTGCTTTTAGGCACCACAAGTACCGGTCACCGTTCTCGTCGAACCCGTCGCTTGCGACGAAGGGCTCGATGAGCGAATTAACCCCTAGACACAGCCCACTGAGTTTCTCGCCGGATCTTCTCAGTGGGTCGCGTTTCCGATCCGGTGGTAGATTCTGCCAAGCACTACTCTTGCTAGGGTCAGTGTTAGCAACTCTCCGGTTTGAACCCCGTTAGCTCACCTACACACGTTAGGGTGAAGCTGAAATAGCTTCTCAAGGCTATCAGCATAGGTAAAAAGGTAATGCGCCTGGGCCGCCAGCCTATACTATAGCGAGTGTGAGTGTTTTTATGTATACTTAGTCTGGCCATAAATACTGTTACAATTAAAAATAAACAAAATATTACATTTCGGGTTAAAGATATTCTTTATTCTCAAAAGAATTACATAAATTCACTTAAATGAGAACATTAAAATAGTTATAATTAATTCAGATCGTGCAGTACATGACAATAATTTATAGTAACAACATGCGCTGCTATGACAATTATTTAACAAAAACTAAAATGTATAAACAGGGTAGATTACCACAGAAGCGAGGTAAGTACAACGAATCGCCTCGTACAGCCGCCGGCCGCTCGGTGGCGGGTAGATATTAGCGCCACAAGGAGCTAGTTCGCATAGATGCGGCATTAGTAAAATGTTTGCAGGTTGTTACGTTTCATTGTTATTTCATTTCATTGTTTAATGTTAATACAGCAATAATAATTCTGTGAATACGTTCTACCTGACCATTCCCTCTTGGTACGCCTGTGGTTATCATTATATGCTGAATATTCTGTCTGTCACAGTACTCTTTGAAATCATTACTTGTAAATGCTGTACCTCGATCTGAGATTATCTGCATAGGGTTACCAAATGTCTGCTGATGGATTATTAACTTATCAGTTGTCTCTTTACTGGTGGTTCCTTTCACTGGAAATAGCCAGACAAACTTTGTGAATACATCTACTATAGTTGAAATATAGTTATACATTTTTCTTGTTTCTGAAAGAGGTCCCACATGATCACAATGAATAGTATGCAAAGGAATGCTCTCTTTATCAATGCAGTTTAGAAAACCTTCCTGTTTACCCTCCTTTTTAGTTGCCAATAGACGCGGAATGCATGTTAATAGAAATTCTTCAATCTTCTTAGTAATATTCCTGATGTAATAATCTCTTCCTAAAATTTCCAACATTTTTCTCTTACCAAAATGACCTTTTTCATGAACCCTTTTTAATATTTCCATTTCTAAATTTTTTGGAATTACTAGCTGTCTTTCAGCACCCTTGTATAACAAACCATCACTGTAGGTGTAGTCTTCATCAGTGTGAAACTTCAATACTTCCACAATAGCTCTGATACCTTCATCCGACAACTGTGGTTGCTTAATCTGCTCAGATAGGCTTAGTTCTACGGTTCCAACAAATGGGTTTCTGCTCAAACCTGGTCGATGCTCAATTATATAATCATACTCCTCCAGTAATAACACTCACCTGGCTACTCTAGTTGTTAGGTCCTTTTTACTTAATGTTTTCTGGAAAGCTTGACAATCAGTCACAATCTTAAAATGCTTACCATACAGATAATGCCGAAACTACTTCACTCCCTCAACTATAGCCAATGCTTCTAGCTCATAGCTGCTGTACTTCTTCTTAGCATCACTGACTTTGCGACTGTAATAATGTACTGGATGTAATTCACCTTGGTTGTCTCTTTGTAATAATATAGCACTGTAGGCTATAACAGAAGCATCAGTGTGCAATTCTGTATTCAACTGAGGGTCATAAATTCTTAAAACTGGGCTAATAAAATATGAAATGCTTTCTTATGAACATCATTAAATTCGAAATTTTGATCCTTTTTCAACAAATCTATCAAAGGCTTGGCTATTAAAGCGTAGTCTTTAATATACTTACTGAAATATGATGTTAATCCAATAAAACTGTGATGCTGTTTTAATGTCTTTGGTTCAGGGTACCTGGCAATGACTTCAGTCTTCTCCTTAGATGGTTGCACTGTACCATTTTCAATTATGTGTTCAAGGTACTCGATACGACGACAAAGTAACTGTGCCTTCTTCCAGTTGATCTGCAGCCCATACTGAGATGCAACTGCTAAAACTTCCTTTAAATTCTCCACAGCCCGAAATTCATCCTGTGCTTGTATTAATAAATCATCGATAAATATGACCAGTATACCTTTGGCAATCAGCTCTTGAAATATCATAGTCACAAATCACATAAAGTATTTTGGGCATACTGATAATTCAAACGGTGCTCTCAAAAATTCATATTATCTATTATGAGTTACAAATGTGGTATATTTTATACTATCTTTACTGACTTTCAAATGAAAAAATCCATTTTTTAAATCTAAAACACTAAATACACGAGCATCTTTAAGTTTATCGATCAAATCTTCTACTATGGGTAGAGGAAACTCATCTTTCAGAATTTTCCGGTTTATAGGTTTGTAGTCTACACAGACTCTCGTACTGCCGTCCTTTTTTTTAATTAATACAAACGGGGAAGAATATTCTGAATAACTTACTCGTATAATCCCATTCTTGAGCCACTGAGATACCTGTTCTTCAACAATCTGTTGTTCTGCTAATGACAAGCACCTAGGACGTTGTGCCACTGGTATGTCATCTTTGAGTACGATACGCAGCTCGATAGGACACTCCTTAGTCTGCACAGGGTTGTAACTATTCACGCATTCTATAACCTCACGTCTCAAATCATAATTTTTTATGTCACCTACAATAAACTTCTCAGGACACCCTGAAAAATAACTAAATTTACCTAGCCAGTTATCAGCGCTTGGGGCAATAAATACCGACCCATTGGAAAATATTGTAAATACGTCCTTCAGAAAATCCTGACCTAAGATTACACTGCATGGCATAGTGTTCCTAGGTATAATATAAAAACTAACACTATAACTGTGTCCGTCTAATTCAATGTGAGTGGTCAACTTTTCAGTACACAACACTTTGCTACATCCTAATCCCGATAACACTGAATTTGTAAAATCGCTTCTCGGTGCACCTATATGTGTATACAGTTCATATGACATTAAATTAATTTCACTACCAGAGTCGATTAATGCTTTTACGACGCACTGATTCACCATAATAGTTTTTTACACGCATTTTCAAACTGTTCTTGAGTCGTTGACGCTTCGCCGTAAACATCTTTTGCCGTAAACATCGCTCGTCTGTTTCCGTGAGCGTTCGGAGTTTCGTCGCCGGCGCTGCGTTGTCTTCGGACTTCTCTATCCCACTCGATGCGCACTGCGTGGAAATATAGCCGTATACGTTGCACTTGAAACATTTCATGCCTTTTTCCTTGTATGGACATGTTGATGATATGTGATTACAACCTCCACAATTTTTTTTTTATAGACACCCGTCATCACATAGCACGAATCCAGAGCAACGCGCCGCCCTCGTCGCGGTCATAGGAGAGCACCTCTCGCTGCCGCGCGTCGTGGCTACGATGCTCGGCAGCGACACGTCCTGGAAGGCGATGCTCGACTTCTGCGAGTCCACCATCTCGCAGAAGGAGGCGGCGGAGCGAGAGAGGGAGAGCTCTTCCCTTTCCGCACCGATCCGTCGCCGTCGAGCCGGGGGCCGGAGGCGGGAATACGCCCGTACGTCCCGGCCCCTGTAGGTAGCGGCCTCCCCCCGGTGAAGGTCAAGGGGCGACCTGAGGGGGTGAGGCCGCGCGGCGCGCTACCAGCACTCTAGCGCGC
>NW_021011685.1:0-43286 GCF_003987935.1 Bombyx mandarina | reverse complement strand
ACCTTTGGAGTTTGTTAGTTACTAATTACCGCGACTATCCAAAGCGTGGTTCTACCCGATCGATCACGCTTTACCGCTAGCTGCCTAGATGGCGGCACTTGTATATTATGTGGTGCTTGTGCTTACGAAAAGCTACGTGAGCTTCGTCACCCTCCCGCCGCCCGCGTGCTTCCATCGCCGACGCCCGCACAACAGTCACTGGCAAGGTCTACAGGTGAGTGCAAGTTCTTTTAATTTATTGCCATTTTATTGCTGCTTCCGTGTAATCATTCGCCCGCCCGCTCGCTTATGTGTATTTAATTTATATCTTTAGTTTGATTACTAGCTTTTGTTTACCGCTATATAGTTTTACCGCTCCGCTAATTATAAGTGACAAACATTTGTCACATACCGCTTAGGACGGCTATTTACACGCCTTTCTACAACCCCGCTTTATATGCTCCCGCCGCAGGAGGGCTATTTACACGCCCCCTTGCTACCCCAGTCTTTTTACATCCAGTTCGTATTTAGTTTTTTAACTTACACCCTATCCACTCTACTCCTTCTTTGGGAGATCCTCCTTTTGGCCTACTATTGTTTATTTTATCTTTATAATTTTTTTTTTTTACTAACAATATTTCATCTTATTCTAATAAACCCCACCTGTCCTAGATATTTCATTATTAATCTATATCCGTTGTTACCATATCCTTATTTGTCTTACTATTTCATTATTAACCTACGTTATAGCTATTACATGTTTATCTTATTCTTTTTACATTACTTAAATTTTTATTGTTACTAATAATATATACTATTTTATTATATATTTTAGTAATCATTTACTGCTTATTTCTATGTATTAATTACTATTCTCATTACTTTTTTACAATACTTAATAAATTTACTTCTAATTTTCTTATCTGCTAATATCAATGGTAGGTTTCTTACTTCTATATTTAAATCTATATTTTGTTCGGTGTCAAATCTTTCTTTTGCATGCAGTGGACATTCTATCAGCACATGCACAATGCTTTCTTGGGTTGCGGGACCACAAGCGCACGCCGGGCTCTCCTTGCACCTAAATCGATGCAGATACTCTGAGAGCCCGCCGTGTCCAGTGAAAACCTGCGTGAGTGTGGAGTCTACCTCAAGTTTTCCGCCTGGTAGACGGTGCAGTACGACCCCAGCTTCAGTCTTTTTGTTCTGTTTGCCGGTTCCCTCCCATATGGAGAGCGCCGCTCCGACTTTGCCCTCAATTTTGCTTCCATCTGTGAATATGCTAGGGCACTCACGGATGTGGCTATCGAGCTCTGCACCATCTGTCAGGCTTCTGTACTCCCAGCGCTTCCGCCGAGCCGGATGATCCAGGTTGGCAAAAGCCACAGGACGCTCCATCCCTCGATCCCCTACCACAGCCTGGGAGTGCCCCCTCTTTGTCTCATACAGCATCGCTGCTTCTCTGACCCTTATATCCAGAGGGAGCACTCCGGCGAGCAGCAAGGCCGAGTTCAGAGATACCGTCCTGTAGGCCTTCGTCATCCTCTACACAAAGCCGCGCTGCACCGAATCGAGCCGCCTCCGCACACATTTCTTTCTTGTTGCAGGCATGGGCGCGTACAGCACAATCGGTTCAACTACTGCGTTATAAAGAGTCCTAAGAATTTCTGGATTTAAGCCCCAGTGTACTTTGGCGGCTCTACTGAGACGCCTGTAGAATCCAATGGCCTTTTTGGAAATTTCCGCCACATGCCTGTTGAAGGTGAGCTTATTATCTATTATAAGTCCCAACACTTTTAGCTCGTTGGTCAGGTCAATGTCCACCCCTCCCATATGCAGGATTGGGGAGTCGTACTTCAGTCTCCGTGTTATGACCATCGCTTTGGTTTTATGAGGTGCGAATTTCAGTTTATTTCTTACTCCCCAGTCCCGCACATAGGAGAGGGCTTCATTTGCTCGACGCTGAATGTTCGCTGTTTCTCCATCGAAGACCAGGATGATGTCGTCGGCAAAGGTCTGGCAGTAGACACCCCTGCGGTCAAGCTCCCTGAGTAGCGGGTCGAGGAGCAGGTTCCAAAAGATGGGACCTCCAATGGACCCTTGCACACATCCTTTGGCAGTCCCTTTCAAGTGCTCTCTCCCGGCGAAGCGAACCCTAACTGTGCAACTCTCGAAGTAGTTATCTACCATCCGTCTGAGGTTTTTCGGGCATTCTTCCTCCGACAGTCTGACCCTGATAGCTGGCCACCATGCGCTATCGAAGGCCCCCTTCCTCTATATCCAAGGAGATGGCTGTGACAATAGTCTTCTCTTTCAAATGATCTCGGATGTAATTTACAAGGGTATAGAGGGAGTCCTCGGTACCCCTCTGTGGCATAAAGCCAAACTTTCGGGTACTCATCCTAGGGAGCAGATACCACTTCACTCTTCCCACGACCAGTTTCTCCAGAATCTTCCCCATCACCGGCAATAAGCCGATCGGTCTATATGATTTTACGTCTGTATAGTCCTCTTTCCCGGGCTTCCGGAGGACAACGACCGTAGCTTCCTTCCAGATGGTCGGGAAGTGGCCTAGTTGAAGACATCTGTTTGCCAGCATCTTCGATTTTTAGTGTTCACCGTTTTTGTATGTTGCGTATCACTCGTGGACTTTAATTTATCTTTAATTGTTTCGTAGTTTAATTTTTTCTTTCAGCTCGGCGTATGTGGTATAGCTCCGTATAGTACTATTTTGTTAATCTCATTGTCAACTATGCCTTCTATGATATACTTAATTGCTACATAATCGGGTATCTTCCCGCGTCTGCCCATCTCTTTCATAGTCAGTACGTAGTCCAGACATGTTTCATCTTTTCTCTTTTTTCTTGCAGCCATCATCTCATGAATAGTTTTACTATCAATTGTATCCGGAAATTCTTTTCGCAAAGCAGCTTTGAGGTCTTCCCAGCTCTTGAACGGTCGCTCTGAAAAATTTCAGAATTGTCTTCGATGTCCTGCTTCCACCTGACGACAGAATACGTTTTGTCTTGGCCGCTGAACTTCGGAACGAGGTCTTCCGCATGTAAGGTGCTTGCCTGTGTGGTTTTAGTTAGCGTAGGGTGTTAAAACTGAATGATAGTTCCCAAAGGTTTATACAGTTTATTTGTTATTTTAACACAATAATAGTCAACACCACAAGAAGGAGTATAAGCACACGAGAAAGCAACAAAGCTGAAGTTAGATAGAAAATTATAGCTAATCGGAAGCAGCGTTATTCAGAGACATATACGTCGCGCGTGTCCGTAGTGGCGAGCCAACTGATCGAACTGCACGGCCGGCAGCGCAGCCGCTCCATCGGGCCGCGGGCGCCGAGGATGCGTAGCCACCACTATATATATATAAAATTTAACTGCTTGTCCGGAAATAATATTATTTAATTTAACATAAAATATATTTTAGACTAAATACAATAACACTATACAATAAAATAAACTTAAAGCTACAAAAAATATATACACGCCACATCACCCCCCTCCAGAGACCGTCCTACGGGCGATAATAGTTTGGGAATCGTACTTTACGACCAGACCTCGTCGTTCTGATGTTGCTTCTCTCAGTAGGTGAATTGGTGGTGGGTATTGGTATGTGCGTGTTAGTATGCGTTGTTGCTGTATTAGTATGTGTAGTTGAGTCGTGTAGTGTGTAGGCTGGCTTAAGTCGGTCTATAGAAACTGTAACTCTTTTGCCATTGACAAGGAGGTTGAACACCTTGTCTCCTCGTTGCACTACCTCATTTAAGGAACCCGATGTTTCTTCTCTTAGAAATACGTGGCTGGTTGAAGAAAGGTCTTTAAAAACGAACGTTGGTTTGCTACCATGACGGGAGGCTGGTAACGGTTGAAGTCTCTTGGCAAAGTTTCTTAAACGCACCACATACTCGCTCATGTCTTCTGTGTCATCAACTTTTGCCTGAAAGAACTGAAAGAACTTTCACCTGGTGCGATGATGACATACCTGCATACTCGCGCTCGTCGGCAAAGTCCGCTTGACGGCTATTTCGGCGATCCTTATCTTTACCGTGGCCACTCATCTTCGTCTTATAATTCTCGTCGTTAATCTTCTTGAACTGATGGTCACCGTCTTCTTTGTTCTGCAGCCGAAATTCACCACGCCGCCACGTTGATCAACCTTTTCTACCGACGCCAACTTTGCCCCGAATAAAAAAATATTTTGGAATCCCGGACGAGCCCCCAAAATTGTGGAATTTAAAATTCGGGGTGGGCCAGTGAAACACTCGATCACTACACAAAATCACGATTCTTTATGTCGTCTTATTATTTCGTCTTAAGGTTACGTCTTTCGTCTTCCGGGTTAAAATGCGTCTGAGCGTCGTCGCGTCCGGAAACTACTCCCGTGCTGCTTATGCAATAATCTAGATGTTACGCATTCATTCGCCTCCTGTCTTACTTCCTAACACGGCATCTCCTATCTCTCTCACTCAGTCATTCTCCACATCTGTCATTCCTCCATATCACTCTGTTCCGTTCCTACATTTATATGAGATAAAAATAAATCAATTTTTTTTCTAAGGTTTATTGTAAGGTATTTTTTAACTTGTGATATTATATTTTTTCCTATATTTATATTTAGGTATAAATATGAACTTATTTTTAAATAAATTCAATTAAATTAAATTAATGGAATTGGATAATTACTTTAAATTGAATTTAGTATTTTTAGTATTTTTTTAGTTATTAACGTAGGCTTAAGTAGCACTACTATCATTTCTATGAATGTAACTGTCTGAAATAAATTGATATTATTATTATTAATAAATTTATCTTAGACAATATATTATGGGAACCTTTTTTTTTTATATATTCATTACATTTATTTTTAAATACATTAAATGACTTGATATTTTTTATATCTAAAGGCAGCATATTATACAGTTTGACACCCTCAGATGATATATTTCGGCGTCCATAGTTAGTTCTAGATCTGGTAGTGATTAAGTGTTCGGCATTTCGATTACGATAGTTTTGAAGTTCCTTTTTTTTAGTAAACGGCAATTTAGAATGTATATCCTTGTGTAATATTGTTCTTATTAGTAAACAAGTGCTATAGCTATACAGTTGTTTTACAGACATAAGTTTGGTTTCACTATAAACTTTTGTGGTGGGTGTCAGGTAATCGTAGTGGAATAATAATTTGATTATTTTATTTTGTGTTCGCTGCAATTCCTTTAAGTTCGTGTCAGCAGTGCTACCCCATACCTCAATCATATATTGAAGATGAGGTTTAACCAACGAATTGTAGATACATTTGGATTTGGAATCTGTCATTTTTATATGATTGCTCATTGAGTTTTCTCATTTTGGCGCCAATACATTGTACAATATTTTGCGATATTAAAATGGAGTGGGGTGATAAAGAGAACCGAATCGCTGTGATTGCATTACACAAAGTAGGTATGGAGCCAAATGCAATTTTTAAAACTCCATACGCTTGGTATTAGTAAAATGTTTGTGTACCGGGCTATTAAAAGGTGCAATGAGACCTCCTTTGTTTGTGACAGAAAAAGATCTGGCCGTGCACATAGTGTACGTACGAAAAAGGTGGTCAAAGAAGTAAGGGAAAGAATTCGAAAGAAATCATGTCCGAAAGCAAAAGATTTTATCTCGGGAGATGAAGGATAGCACCTAGAACCATGTCGCGTATTTTATGACTTATGACTTGAGACGATTTTAAAAGATGACTTAGGACTTGCCTATAAGAGACGTACTGGTCATTTCTTAACTGATAATATAAAGAGAATAGGGTAGTAAAATCGAAACAACTACTGAAGTGGTACGCAAAGCGAGGTCATAGAAAATTGTTGTTAACGGATGCGGATGAGAAAATTTTTACAACTGAGCACTATTTTAACAAACAAAATGACCGTATTTATGCTCAAAGCTCTAAGGAAGCTTCCCAATTAGTTGACAGAGTGCAACGTAGGCACTATCCGACTTCAGTGATGGTTTGGTGGGGTATTAGCTATGAAGGAGTGACTGAGCCATACTTTTGTGAAAAAGGTATCAAAACATCGGCACAAGTGTATCAAGATACCATTCTTGAGAAGGTAGTGAAGCCCCTTAACAACACCATGTTCAATAATAAAGAATGGTCCTTCCAGCAAGACTCGGCGCCAGGTCATAAAGCTCGTTCTACGCAGTCTTGGTTGGAAACGAACGTTTCGGACTTCATCAGAGCTGAAGACTGGCCGTCGTCTAGTCCCGATCTTAATCCGCTGGATTATGATTTATGGTCAGTTTTAGAGAGTACGGCTTGCTCTAAATGCCATGATAATTTGGAATCCCTAAAACAATCCGTACGATTGGCAGTGAAAATTTTTTCCATGGAAAGAGTGCGTGCTTCTATTGATAACTGGCCTCAACGTTTAAAGGACTGTATTGCAGCCAATTCGAATAAGCTTTTTATACTTTAAATTGTTTTATATTTATGTATTAAACTAACACACTGTAAAAGTAATAAATGTTATTTGCAATAGATTTTTTTTTCCTTTGTCTCAGTATTTATGGCAAGACTAGACACTGACGACAGCGGCGTCGCCTCATAATTATAGAATAAGCTGTATATAATTTGTAATAGATTTATATAGATACGTATATAGACATAAACATAGAGTTATAAAAAATAGATAAATAAATAGAGTGCATGGAGATATAGTTAATTAAGGACATCGATAACGTGCACATAGATTTACTAAAAATAGAACGTAAATAGCTTTGAAATAAATAGTATACAGTTTTGCCTTATTTTTCCGATAGTTTTAAGATTAGCATATTAACTTAAACTAGAGGTCCTGCAGTAGTCGAAATTCGACTATAATTAATTGGAATTCTAAGTTTGTACACTATTATGATTGTCTATACTAATATTATAAAGAGGAAAGATTTGTTTGTTTGTTTGTATTGAATAGGCTCCGAAACTACAGAACCGATTTAAAAAATTCTTTCTCTGTTGGAAAGCTACGCTATCCCCGGGTGACATAGGCTATATTTATTTCATTTTCAAAAAAATTAGGAATCCTTACTGAAACTCCAATAATGTAACCCAATGTGTAAGAAAATTACCTAAAATTCTTTACATCGCGTGCGCTACTTCCTATGCGAAGCCAAGACGGGCTGCTAGTATTTTATAATCACAAAATTCGCCAAGACTACACTATAAAAAATATTAACAAAGACAAACAATATTTAATCTCAATTTGACAACAGACGTCAAGAACAAAAGTTTGACAATAAATAGTATGCATGCGTGTGTGCGTCAAATACATGGTATGTAGTGTGTGTAATGTTTTCTTTATTGATTTAATGTGTCTTTTATGCATTATTTAGAAAAAATATTAGCATTGTGCACTTCTTCTCTATAAGTGTGTAAAATTTCGTACTCCTCCGTCCGCGCAATTTTCGTAAAAAGGGATACAAAGTTTTTGCTTCACGTATTAATATATAGATGAACACGCGCCCGGCCCGCGTCCCGAAACCATGTAACAAAAAGCATTTATCTGTGTTCAGGACCGGGTATTTTGTTTATACGGACGCGTAATATAGATTAAGCATAGAATAAGTTACATGTATTGATAGGGATTACGACATATAGTTAAGTATAAGGCATTAGTATATACATTTAGTAAATAAATAGATATAACGACAAAACCGAGCCGATCATAGTGAAAATGATCTCGACGAGAGCCGTATTTTCGAGATTCACGAGATCTCTATAGGGTAACATTCCGAGGTAGTTAAGCGAGCCTGCGACGCTGTCAGGTAGCGCCCGGGTCACCATTGCTTTGAGGAACCTTACCGTAGTCGTGCTGTGCGGAAAAGTGCATCCCTGTGCCAGAGTGATCCCTCCCCAGCCATCTCCCCTATTCCGACGGATAGGCCACTGGGTGCCCCCACTATAGGCTGCACGGTGGGCAACCTAGAATCAACTAGGTATATGGACCTAGAGCCATCCGTCCCAAATCCCAAACCTAATTCCACTCCCAATCCCTCTCCAGTCCCCTCCACCTCGTACGCGACCGTAACAGCCACGCGTCCTGCGCACACACACACCAAACCAAACTTACACACCCAACACAGCTCCCCTGCTCCAAGCAAGCGGCGCGTTAAGGAAGACCCCGCCGCCACCCACCTATTATGGTGGAAGCGCTCCCTAATTGGTCCCGTCACATGGCGGTAATCAGGGAGCGCCTGGGGAGGGCACCCTCAGTGCGCCCGTTTGGAACAGGTTTCCGATTTCTGCTGGCGTCGGCAGAAGAGTACCGAGTGGTCCAAGCCTACCTTGCCGGGGCCTCCTCCGCGGACATTAGCATTAAATGGTATTGTTACGCATTGGAGGAGGACATCCCGACGAGGGTGGCTTTCGCGGACTACCCGCAGACACCAACGCGGCAGAGATCACAAATTCTCTGAAGGAGCTGAGGTTTCCGGCTCGCTACGCCCGATGCATACGGGCCAAGAGAGGAAGGCCGGGGTGCGGTCACCCTCGACCACCTCTCAGGAAGGCCTCGCCCGGTTGTACGCAGTTGAAGAACTGCTGTACCTGCCGGGGGTGTCAATTGAGGGATGGCGGCCGAGCCGAGGGCTGGCGCAGTGTCATCGCTGTCAGGCCTTCGGCCACGCCTCCTCCAATTGCCACCGTGCGGTCCGCTGCGTGCGTTCTGCGGGTGAGCACATCGTGGCCGACTGCCCGAGGCCTAGGGAGGGACCCTTCTCCTGCGCCAACTGTGGGAAGGACCACGCCGCGGTTGACAAGCGGTGTGTGGTCTACCGCAGGAGGGCGCGGATGATGGGGGTCACTGTTCCTCCCCCCGTACCGCCTGTGCGCGCCAGACAGCCCCCGGCTCCCACACCACGTCCAACAAAAATAAATAAAGGGAAAGGCACAGGGAAATCTTCCCTCGCCCCATCGACCAAATAGTTCTGGTGGAAGCCAGTTCAACTGCGCCTACACTGATGGCAGCAGCAAACTTACCGCGTCCAATAATAAAACCACGCCCAGTCCCACGGACCATTACTAGTGCTGGTGCAAACGAGCCAGCCGGTAAATCAACACCGGCTTTAACAAAAAATAAAAAAAAACACAAAAAAAAGAAAATCAAAGCCAGAGAAAAAAAGAAAAGGAGTAGAGAGGAAAACGAACCGGTCAAAAATAAAGACGGCCAAACTGCCCATTTGCATTGTCAGTCCAAAGTATGGATACATCTGGGGCTGATGTGCCAACTAGGGGCCCAGAACCCTCTCCAAACGCGCCCCACATACAACCCAGCACTTTGGGCAACACACAGGCCCCACTACCTCCTCGCCCGCAGCGGGAGCGACGCAGCGGTCAGCAGGACACGCAGCCTGCCGGCTTCGCTGCCTGGCTCCTCTCCCTGTGGGAGAAACTGTCCGAGGTGATCTCCGGAGTGATCCGAGAGATTGCCTCGGGAGCCAGTCCCTTCAGGGCCTTGCTCGCGGAGTTCTACCGGATGATTGCGCAGCTCATGGCTAGCCAGGAGCTGCGCATCATCTACTGGAACCCCGACAGGATAGGGTCCCGGAGGTCGGAGCTGATCCGACTCGCCCAGGAGTGTGACCCGCAGGTTATCCTCCTGGGCGAGACCAAACTCAAACCTCGACAAGATTTTAGGATGCCCAACTACTTCGTGTGCCGACGGGACGAACTGACCTCCAACGGGCGCCCGTTCAGCGGCACGGTCCGGTATCTCGGATGCGACATCGACCGCTCCTTGAGCATGGTCGCGCACGTCAACCGAGTCATCGGTCAGACTCGCACGGCCAGGTTCTTGTTGCGGCCGGGCTTCCGACCAGGACCAAACTCGCCATTTACAAGACATACGTCCGTTCCCGCCTCACATACGCTGCTGACGCCTGGTATCACCTGATGTCGCCGTCCCAGCGATTTAGGTTGCAGGCCCAGCAGAGTCTTTCCCTCCGTATTATCGTCGGGGTCGGACAGTACGTCAGAAACGACATTATCGCCCGGGACCTAGGTGTGGAGTCGCTCGTGGAGTTTGTGACTAGGCTCGCCCGTAATATGTACGAGCGAGCCGAAAACGGGCCCCATGAGCATCTCCACAGCATAGCCCCGCTGCACGCCAGACCACCGGATGGTACGGCGTTGCCGCGGGAGCTATTGGCACCCCCGACGATCATTCGGAGTTAAAGCTCCTCGCCGGCTGTGAGGCCGGGGAGGACCTATGAGCGCCCCTCTCGGAGCGGAGTTTCATTAGCTTCTAGTCTCACGCCTCTTGCCCGTTTGGCGGGTCCCCTTATGGAGACCCGCCACCTACGGGGTGCAGCCTCAGTTTCATTAGAGGCCTTGACCCCACTCCCCACCCTCTTTTGGGATGGGGTATTCACACCCGCTACAGTCCTCCCCCCTCCCATCAAAAATTGTAACAATGGGGAGAGGGGGGGAGGACACTAGCGAGGAGCGCGGCTTGCTCTCTCCCTCATGCCACGGAGTGCAGGAACGGCGCACTGCTGTCACTTAGATGTAAGCTAGATTAAGAGGTTAAGTTAGGTTAAGATTTAATTGTAAAAAGGGAAAAAAAACAGAAGTGGAGGAGAGCAGCAGCCGTCCCCCGAAGAACGAAGAAGAGAAGAAAGAAGAAAAGAAGATAAGAGGGAAGAAGAAAGAAGTCGGCCCGTCTCACACTTCAAGCCCGCCACACATCATCCAGCAGCGCATCACCCCTGCCTCAATAGGCGGGGAGTTACATGTCCGGGCAGAGGGGTTTCCCAGAGGCCCGCTCCGCGCCCCCGCAAGGGGACGCGACGACCCCACGACTGACTGCTGCCGACCTGTCGACCGACTACCTGCCGACCCTCGACCGACTACCTGCCAACCGCCGGCCGCCGACCCAACGAAGGCCGCCGACCCAACGAAGATCACCGAAAAAACGCACGAGTAAAGACATCAGCGCCTCGAAGAAATTTTATTGAAGAATTAAAGATTTTTATTTAAAGAATTGAAGACTATTGAAAAGATCGTCGGTTATGAATATAGAAGAAATTCGGTTGTATTGACAGATCGGTCGGCTCGGTTTACGTTCAGTAGCAAAGTTTTGAGTTTTAATTTCGAGTGAGCTTGCCTTAGGACCCTACATTGACTGTTGACCAACAACTAGGTATATAGTTAATATGTGTTTTCAACAATCTGTTGTCTGTTGTGGGGTGTGAAATTTGAATGGTTTTGCTTGCAAGATAATTCTAAGAGAAAATGAGATGGCAGTGGTGGATTGAAACGTTTATTAAAAAAATAGATTAATTTTTCCCAAAGAAACTAAGGCTTGAGATTGTTCACTCGAAAAATTCACCTACAACAACTACACATGAAAATAATTGTATTGCCGATGCTTCTGCTTCTACAGCTACATTGCTTACATTAACCATAGAGGAAGAAAAAACATGCTCTCCTGTTACTAACGATCTGGCATCTGGCACAATGAGAAAAGTTGTGGCATTTGCCAATGCATCTGCTAAGAGACATGAAATTTTTAAAATAGAACTCGGAGTTGCCATGCAAGGTATTTGTGAGACACGTTGAGTAGAGAGGCATGATTGGCATCTTCAATTTCAAGGAGACAACTTGGTCAAAATTTGAAGCGCTCTGAAGAAGATTTCTGTCTGGCAAGACAATAAAACTGCCAATGATTGCTTGCTGCAAACATTGCGCCGTTCAGTAGCCCAAGCACGAAAATTTAAAATCGAAGGAGTAAAAAGTGTCTTTTTATTTATTTATTTAGACACACCAACAGCAATACACAAAACATTCAAGCTTAAAATTAACATGTATAAAATTAAGTACTGGCATGTAAGCCAGTTACAGGCATGTACAGCAGTGTTAACTTTAAGTTCACAAATATTGATATAAAGGACATAATTGATAATTTCAAGCTCATTAATATTAAAAAAACTGGTGATTTATGGGGAATATCAATTAAGGTTATAAAATCCATCTAATATATAAAATTCTCGTGTCACAGTTTTCGTTGCCATACTCCTCCGAAACGGCTTGACCGATTTTGATGAAATTTTTTGTGCTTATCCGGTATCTATGAGAATCGGCCAACATTTATTTTTCATCCCCCTAAATATTAGGGGTAGTCCACCCCTAAATTTTTTTATTTATTTTTTAGACAAAATTTTTAATTTCTATTTTGTTATGATACAACATACAAAAATACATACAATCCTCAATTTTCACCCTTCTACGATCAACCCTTATTTTTTAATAGCCATTTTAGTAATTTAATCATTTTCCCTCTCCGGTCGAAAACTGATCAATCGTCATTTAATTAGTTATCCCCGCCAGATGTCTACAGGTGTCACTTCTGACCCAGTAAACAGCACGGAGTAGGGATGAGAACGAAGCCGGTCTCCTTTCTTTCTCACTCCCTACACAGTTGTCGGCCATCATTATTGTTTATGCATCAAGTGTAGTAGTAACGTTGACAATTATTATTTTGCTATCTCAGTGTAACTCTCATATTAACTTTTAATAATTCCTATTTTATCAATAATAATTAAATTATCAATTTTGAGTGTATTTTGCACGATTAGTTAATCAAGTGATTTTATAACCTCAAAAGTACTCAACACGTGACACGAGCTTCCAATAACAACGGATTTTGTGTTGTAAGTATACTTTTATTTATTTATATCGAAAATGTTGTTGATCTTATAAAAATGTAATTTGAATTTAATTTTATTAAAAAAATGTAATTGAACAATTAAGATTTTCATAGTTTACAAAAAATCAATCATTATGAATCTTTATTTTGAAATGTCAATGGAAATATTGGTTGTATGAAAAAATTATAAGAGACAATGTTTTCATAAAATTTAATTTTTTACTTTTGTTTGAAATTTTTTTCCATAAAACTTATATTTTTGTTATAATTTCATAAATTAAAACTAATCATTTCAAAACTGCGGCAAAAATCCTGGCCCTAATTATACTTTTAACATTTTTCATCATTAAATAATTTCATTAATTCTATTTATGTATGTTTTGTACAGTGAGCAATGCCAAGAAAACGCAAAGGGGCTGATTTGAGCCGCAGTACAAGTAAAGCTCGAAACTTGCGAAATAGCAGATCCGAAAGAACAGAAGAACAAATCCAGCAACAAAATACTGATGCACGTGTCAGAATGGCGCAATTGCATCAAGAAGAGCCAGAAGATACACGAGCTGAACGCAATGAAGTCAGAAGATTAGAACAACGACAATCACGCCGTTTCACAGTCAATAGACGAAGAACAAATGACCAACAACGACAACAGGTACATCGAGCATTTATATCTGATTCATTCCTGCGTCTAGCTCATTCAAAAGTGGTAATTGGTGCTATGGACAAGGAATGTCCGCATTGTCATGCTCTGAAATTAAAAAATGAGCCAGCTGGGATGTGTTGCGCGTGAGGAAAAGTGCAACTACCTGAAATTGAAACACCACCTGAACCATTGAACGGCTTACTTATCGGCACGGATCCAGATTCTAACGTGTTCCTGAAGTCAATTCGAAGATTCAATTTATGCTTTCAAATGACATCGTTCGGAGCAACAGAAATAGTTCGAAATACTAATGCAAATGGTCAACAATTCAATTCTACATTCAAAATCAGAGGCCAAGTTTATCATAAAATGGGCTCACTGCTGCCAATGCCAAACGAACCACATAAATTCTTACATATACTTTATGGGCGGCGAGGATTCCGGAAGCGCACTTGCCAATCGCGTGAATGCACGTTGTGATTATAATAACCTTGATTCACTTTATGCCAGGCGTATCGTCAGCGAGCTAGATGCTCTTTTGAACGAGCACAACGAGTTGTTGAATATATTCAAATCACATATGCACCAATTACAAAGCTATAATCACGCTATCGTCATTAGTCCTGATAAAACACCAGCTGGAGAGCGTATTCGTAGATTCAATGCACCCGTTGTTGATGATGTTGCTGGAATCATGGTTGGCGATTGTCCGGTTTTTTTTTTTTTTTGGTCAAGAGGAAATCGCCGGACTTCCACCCTCCACTGGGGATGGGGGGTGGGGCATGTCGGAGTCGAACCGACTAAAACCTCCTGTCGCTCAACAACCAACGTCCAAACCTCGCATGAGACAGAACTCATGAAGAGGCAAAGGGAGGAAAGTGAAGCGTTTAGTGCGGATCACATCTGTCTCATCACCCTCCCCCTCGGGACGCCAGGCCAGCAATCGTCGGCGCCACGACCACCAGCCCTCTCGGTCGGCAGGCTGTCCGAAGCCCGCCTAGATGGCGCCGGTTTGAATGGGTTATCCTACGAAATACCCCGCTGGGTCAGAACCAGCGTGGGTCGAGGATAGCCGGCCTTCCATCACCCGGATGCTCTTGCATAAAACGCGTGCAGAGCAGCTTGCACGTCGTCTTCTTAGGCCCCCTTCGCCGGGCCCCAGACCGACATATGAGGGGGACCCGAAACACTTAGAAGGCCAGGGCTTGGGCGAGATCCGCCTCCCTGGCCCCCGCTCGACGGCGGCGGGCTTGTGCGTCTCTCACGCGCCCCGCCGCCTCCTGCGAGATGGTGCACTCGCAGAAGTCGAGAATCGCCTTCCACGACTCGTCGTCGCCGAGCATCGATGCCACAACACTCGGCAACGACAAGTCGTTTCCTATTTTTGCGACAAGGACACGGCGCCACCCCTCCCATGCGGGGCAGGCAACGAGCGTGTGCTCCGCCGTGTCCAAGTCGCAACCACAATGGTAACACCCTGCCGTCGGCTCGGTTCCGATCCGGTGCAGGAACTCACCGAAGCAACCATGTCGTCGGAGCGTCGCGTTCATTCAGAGGGAGAAGTTATCATAACAATGGTAACAATTTTAATAACTATAATGATAATAATTACAACCAACATAGAAATAGTAACTTTGAAGAAGGAGGTTTCAACCACAATATCCCAAACCGCAGTAACAATCGCGGTCGTAATAATTCAACTCATAATGAAAGGAGCAAGAAAAGATTTGAGGATTTCAGAATTAAGAAAGGTACTGAGGTCGTAGAAGCTAATAGAGAAAGAATTCGAGAATCAATGTTTGCAGGCGTTGATACTGAAGAATACAATAGACTTGCCGAACAACAAATACTTCAAGCTAAAATGTTATCAGTTACAAGTCGAGGTATTGGAATGGGCACTGTTCATTTAACCTATGTTGCCCGTCAATACGATGAGAAAGCACGAATTCCTAACATATATTCACAGTACAGAGCATACTTAGCACTATTTGAAGCCAAGCTCATGAATGTTATTCAGCATTTTCCAATAATACCACGTTTTGCTGAGCACACTAATCAACATGTAGCACTAACTGCAGATTTTGTCCGAATTATTAAAACATTCACGTTCGTTCCGACTCCCATAAAAAGAATCGTAGATGCCATTGGAATAATTAAAGCAGAAGAGAAGATATATTTACCTGTGATGGCCGATACTCCTAGATCATCAAATGGAGAGGCTAAACCAAGGCCGGAGTCAACGAGTTTCTCTAATTTACGAGAAACTGTAGTCGCCCTGTCTAACGCAGAGACTCCAGTCAATGTCAGGCGCCGCTATTATGAAAATAACGCTATACCAGGCGCAATATGGAACAACTTCATCCTTCAGAATCCGGATGAAATTTTACCACCGGACTATACTATTGAGGAAGGTTTACGAACTGACATAATGTTGATTTTACCATATTTAAACAGGCTACAAAAGAACGCTCCAAAGATGGTGGGAGGCCCACTAGATTCTAAGCCAGCTGGAAAAGCCTCAGCACTACTTTCAATTGAAATGGAGACGCTTCGTTGCCCTGATCGGAACGCAGGGGAAGCGCTCGACGCCTATTATGACAGGTGTATTCTCCAAGGCAATATCACAAGTTATTCGTGTGATACTAAACTTACCGCCGCAGAGCGGATAGAAGGCCAAGTTATATTGGTTGGTGAACAACCGACCCTTCAAAATCTTATGCGGCCGATTTATGTTTTACGTGATAGCGTTGGTCACGCTTACACGATGCGTGCTGATTTTAAGTCAGTGTGCCAAGTAGGGCATCGAAACTCGGTTCATTTTTGAAAACCCGGGATTTCGGGTCAAGAGTAATCAAAACCCGGGTAGACCGGTTTTTTCGAGCATTTCGATCTTGTTATTGTAATTGTTTAAAATACACTAATCTGAGTTTATATATCGATTTCCTACAATGAGTACAAAATATAAAGGACGAGGAAGAATTGAAATAAATGAAACAGTACTTTACAAATTACAGAAACAGTATTAATGTTTAAGAAAGTGATAAAGGTTTATTTTTTTCTTCAGAATATCTTAAAACTTCGTAAGTAATCTAGTATTTTTTTAAATCACAGACTTGCAGAGATTAGTTTTAACATTAAATTAATTATTTTGGTAACATTCACTTATTATATTTAAAAGCTAATAAAAATAATATCTTCAAAAGACATTTTTGTAGTATCACAAATAATTTTAACATTAATAAAACTCTTCTTCGCATTAACAATTAAGTAACGAATAGTTCTAGTCTTCTATTCTATTCATCGGTATTCATCACCCGCGCAACGCGCGACGAGCTCGCTACACCCTCCCCTCTCCACTGCTCCACACTTCACCCCATTCATGTCCTGAGATGAACGCGCGCGAGGAACGTAGCAACGAAGCTACTTTTTACGTAATAAATAACAATTTATCAAAGCGTGTTTTTATTCCATTTAGTTATTATTGCATTCGAAGTGACTTAAACTTAATAAATAACAAAAACAAAAGTATTAAAAAAAACCCGAAAAACCCGAGTTTTAAAAATCAAACCTGGGTTTTTTTGTAATGCTCAGAACCGGGACAACCCGGGTTTTTTCGGTCCGGGTAAACCTGGGCTCGATGCCCTAGTGCCAAGTAATGTACGCACTATAATAATCTACGACCCGTCCGGTGATAATAATAGACGTTAAATCCTTCCGTGGCGATTGTACAGCTGCACGAGAAATTGTGATTCGTAGAAGAAATAATAATCTTCAGTTCATTGCTGACACACATCGTTCATATGACGCTCTTCAATATCCGCTAATATTCTGGAAGGGACAAGACGGATATTGCATAAACATAAAACAACGAGATCCCGTATCAGGTACTTCATTGATTATTAATTTGATCATTAATCATTTAACAAAACAATTAAACTATTGAACGTAATAAATTTAAATTAATTTTTATGAACAAATATTACAGGAGCTGAAACAAACAAGAACGTTAGCTCAAAGGATTATTATGCGTACCGATTAATGATTAGACGTGGCCTGGACAACGTTATTTTACGATGTCGTGAGCTTTGTCAACAATTCATGGTCGACATGTACGCGAAGATTGAGAGCGAACGACTACGATACTTACGATATAATCAACAAAAGCTGCGCACGGAAGAGTACATTCATTAGCGAGACGCTATCAACAACAACGCCGACGTCGCCGAAATTGGTAACCATGTCATTTTACCATCATCGTACGTAGGCAGTCCACGTCATATGCAAGAATATATACAGGATGCTCTGACTTTCGTGCGCGAATATGGACGACCATGTTTATTTATCACGTTCACATGTAATCCAAAATGGCCAGAGATTACATCTTTGCTACTGCCTGGCCAAAATGCAATACATCGCCATGACATTACAGCACGTGTGTTCAGACAAAAGTTGAAGTCTTTAATAAGTTTCATTACTAAATCACATGTATTTGGTCCCACACGTTGCTGGATGTATTCGGTTGAGTGGCAAAAGCGAGGATTACCTCATGCACACATTTTGGTTTGGTTCATCGACAAAATCCGTCCTGAAGAAATCGATAGTATCATTTCTGCGGAAATTCCAGATCCATCCACTGACCAACTGCTGTTTGATATTGTTACAACAAACATGATTCATGGTCCATGTGGTACTCTTAATAGTTCATCGCCTTGCATGGCTGATGGAAAATGTACTAAAAATTTCCCTAAAGATTTTACCAATGATACGGTCACAAATGCTGTAAATAATCGCCCCAAGGCGTTTGATTTAAATAAATTGAGACATGCAGCAACTGGTGAGCCTTGCTTGCGGGGCATCCATGTTTTTGTTTAAGTCCATGTGAAATAGCGTGGTACTTGTGAATAGAGTAATGTTCGTGCAAAGGCACTAAAATCATCCGCACGATTACACAATTCAAAAAATGCAGTGAGTGTAGTTTTAGGTGGATTTATTGCACGATCAATCGCTGTCTCGTTCGTGAAAAATACACGCTGACCGTTTTCAAGATGGATGGCTAACGTCAATCCAAGACACACGGAGTGCTTTTATCTTCGACTGTTGTTGGTTAATGTTACTGGCCCATTATCATTTCAAGATATACGTAAAGTGAATGGGCAACAATATCCAACGTATAAAGATGCATGCCTTGCACTCGGCTTGCTGGAAGACGCCAACCATTGGGAATGCATGCTTGCTGAAGCTGCATTGAACTGTACAGCAATACAAATTCGTCTACTATTCGCTATAGTGTTGACTACATGTTTCCCAGCCCGAGCACAGATATTATGGGAAAATCACAAAGATTCAATGACTGATGATATATTGTATCAACATCGTATACGGTGCCACGATCTAACCATAACATTCAGCGACGAAATGTACAATGAAGCATTGATTGCTATTAAGGATCTTTGCATTGTCATTGCCAACTTACCACTTAGTAATTTCGGTATGAATTCGCCAAATCGAACTGCATCTGATTTAATGAATACTGAAATGAATCGTGAACTGCAGTACAGTACTGTAGAAATGGCAGCGATTGTTGCCCGCAATGTCCCACTAATGAATGAGGAACAAAGAACCATTTATGATCGCATTATGCTCGCAGTTTCAGCTGGACAAGGTGGGTTCTTCTTTTTGGATGCACCGGGTGGAACTGGCAAAACATTCGTTATTTCGCTAATTCTTGCTGAAATACGATCAAATAATGGCATCGCATTGGCCGTTGCATCATCGGGCATTGCAGCAACTTTATTGGATGGAGGTAGAACAGCTCATTCAGTATTTAAGCTGCCACTAAATATTCAGAATAACCCTGACGCAGTATGCAACATTAAGAAACAATCGTCCATGGCCACTGTGCTGAAACGGTGTAAAATTATTATTTGGGATGAATGTACTATGGCACACAAACATTCACTTGAGGCGTTGAACAGGACATTGAAAGATATTAAAAACAGTGACAAACTATTTGGCGGAATTCTGTTGGTCCTTTCAGGTGATTTCAGACAAACACTTCCAGTCATTCCACGTTCAACATACGCTGATGAGATCAACGCTTGCTTAAAATCATCTCCATTGTGGCGTAATGTTGAAAAATTACAGCTAAAAATAAATATGCGCGTTCAAATGCTTCAAGATCCATCCGCTGAAACATTTTCAAAACAACTCTTAGATATCGGCGATGGAAAAGTCACTATAGCTGAAACTGGATACATAAAATTAGCGAATGATTTCTGCACTATCATTGATTCGCAAGATGCTCTCATTGAACAAATATTTCTCGATGTACACACGAATTACATAAATCTCGAGTGGCTTGCAGAAAGAGCAATGTTAGCTGCAAAAAATGTGGACGTTGACATTTTAAATCTGAAGATACCACAGTTATTGCCAGGGGACTTGGTATCATATAAATCTATTGATACAGTTTGCGACGACAGCGAAGCAGTAAATTTTCCCACAGAGTTTTTGAACTCACTGGATTTGCCAGGCATGCCACCGCATAATTTACAATTAAAGGTTGGATCTCCAATTATCTTGCTTCGTAATTTGAACCCGCCCCGGCTGTGCAACGGTACGCGATTAGTCATTCAAAAATTAATGAAAAACGTGATCGAAGCCAGGATTTTACATGGCAAGTTCAGAGGTGAAAATATACTCATACCACGGATTCCTATTATACCTACAGATGTGCCAATTCAATTCAAACGTATTCAGTTTCCGATTAGATTGGCATTTGCAATGACTATCAACAAATCCCAAGGTCAAACGATGTCTGTTTGTGGATTAGATTTGAGAACACCATGTTTTTCACACGGACAATTATACGTGGCATGCTCTCGAGTGGGTAAACCATCCAGTTTGTTTGTGTTAGCTAAAGATGGACTAACAAAAAATATTGTTCACGCTATAGCATTAAGAGATTGATATTGTTTAATTGTGTTACTGTCGTAATTGTTTAATTAATGATATATAATTTTAAGGAATAAATTATAATAACTTAAAAATAATGTTTACCTTTTGTTATTTTTATATTCCCTCATCGTTCACAGCGCTCCATGCTTATTTCACGCATATACCACATTCTTACATACATACAATATACACATTCTAACATACATACATACTTACAATAAATAAGCTATTTTTCGTCTACACTAGAAATTACTAGGAAATTATTTATATGGCAAAACAACGTTTGCCGGGTCAGCTAGTTATTGATATAATCGCACCTTACCTTGCTACAATATTTAATGACTGTGTTGATTGTGGTGTGTTTCCTAATCTTTTTTTTTTTTTTATTGCTTAGATGGGTGGACGACCTCACAGCCCACCTGGTGTTAAGTGGTAACTGGAGCCCATAGACATCCACAACGTAAATGCGCCACTCACCTTGAGATACAAGTTCTTAGTCCCAATACATTTTTGAAAATTTATTGTACGTGCGTAAAACATTGAAGAATTCCCCAGAGTCTGCGATTTGCATAATGTGAACACAAGGAACAAACATAGGCTTGCGTTGCCGGCGGATCGAATTAAGAAAATAAGCAACTCTTTCAGGGGGCTGGGTTCAACATTTCAACAAGATCCCACAAAACGTTCAACTACTACCTGTTCATAGATTTAAGAAAACTGTCAAGGAACGTTTGTGCAACAAGGCATATTATGAAGTTAAGGATTTTTACTAGATGGCACTACGTGGGAATGAAGCGTTCGCTCCTGGCCTTTTCATTTTTCATTATTATTATTATTTATTTGAATTCTATTTTTTTGACTAGTTTTTTCGTATACTGTAAATGTGTTTTCTTATTTAAAAAAAAATATATATATTTGAGAAAATCCAAAAAAAAAAAGCCCGCTGAGTTTGTTTTGCCGGTTCTTCTCAGGACTGTGGCTTTTTTTGGAACCGGTGGAAGAGTTAACATTTTCATTTACATTTTGGCATTCAACAAATGTGTTTTTGATGACATCCAAGTTGAAATAAATGATTTTGAATTTGAATTTGAGTGGCACTGGTGGCGGACTAGCGCTCCATTTATTATTAACTGACCTAGAACAAAGGGTCATGCAGATAATTGGAGTGCAGGCAACTACTGGTATGAGGATAAAAGAAGCTGGGTTTCCACAAGTTTTTCAGGAAGAAATTTCAGAAACTTCTCAAATTGAAACGAAGAGGCCAAATACTGAAGCTATTTTAAAAGAACCAGAGGTGCGTAGTACTTTTCATTTTAGATTAATTGAAGTTCATTGTTTCTTATTACTGTATCTTTATACCCATAAAATAAGAAGGATATCACAGCTATGACATCTATGATTACCTAAATGAGACTAATTGTATAAACTGGCTTATTACATATTGGAATAATTTATAGATTGGAATACTCCGAGCACAAGCAGCTAACCAACAGGGGCTCCACCTCCATCAACTGAAGCTCCCCCTCCAGTCATTAGAAAGGAAGAGAAGAAGAACCCTCAGCCACAGAAAAAAAAGAAAAAACCATTTGACAAAAATATTTTTAAACATAGACAGAAAGGCAAGGGAGTATGCTTCAGAGCGTGATAGGGTATATGAGGGATTAGAGAGAGATCACCCCGGTCACCGAGCAGCCTGGCACTAGCAAGGCCAGCACCCCGGTCACCGAGCGGCCTGTAAGTATACATTACACATGCAGATAAACATATTTTTATACGAATTTTTTTGATCGACCAAAATACGAGATTTGTCTGATAATTTTTGGTTTGACACGACTGCTTCATTTTGGGCAAACCATAGTCGGGGTCATTCTTTCTAAAAATCTGGAATGCGGCTCGATACTGTAATTTGAGCTAAGTCGTTGTCGCCTCCCTCGACCTTTGTTGCACTTATCAACGGATGTGACATCACTACTTTAATGCAACACTGACGCGTAAAACTGTTCAATGTCTTTTTATAATTATTGAAAGCTTTCACTTTTCAAAAAGTGTTCAAACGTTTCAAAAAAGTTTTTCCCTGTACTTGTTAAGTGTCTTGGGGTCACAAGTGCTGAGCCTCGGAGTCGGACAAAGTTAACGAGACACAGTCAGTTAGAGCGTAAGATCACTGGCGCGGCCACGGCCCGGCTACGACCCGGCTGGCCGGAAAATCATGAATTTTATATAGAAACGCAGATTGTGACGCGCACGGGGTCGCTGCGGCTTGCTAGTAGTCGGTGCGACCAGTACTTTATGCATACGGGTTGTAACGGTTGCATCCCGTATATCAACGTATTTGTAGGTACATTGCGCACTTGCATTTGTCAGTACGGCTAGTATCCGCCGGCGCCCGTCGAGTGGTAGGTATAGTGTTTCGTGATGGAGTTTGATACTGAGAAATTTATAGTAGAAGTTAAAAGTAGACCCTCTTGCTCGTGGGATTTATCTACAAATGATTATTCCAATAGAAACATGAAAAAAAACGTTGGGAAGAAATTATAGGGTTATTTGGTGGAACCGAAGTCACGACGGAGAAAGAAAAGAACTAGTTGTGTAAGTGTCTATTATTTTCTTTAAATGTAATTATGTTACCAAGATACTGCTCCTTCTACAACGAAGTTATCTGCAAAATAATTTCTGAAATGAAAGTTTCCTTGCCTATATGAACGTTGAAACTTGCTACTTTCATTGTATGTAGCACACTGCTGGTAAGGACAACGTGGTTGCAGACACACTCTCACGAGTAGAAGAAGTAGAGTTTTCCTTGGACTTCTTTTC
Source organism: Bombyx mandarina (assembly GCF_003987935.1). The sequence goes on along the minus strand of NW_021011685.1, from coordinate 20,199 downwards.
TTTGTCCTTCACAGCAATCGATCATTTCACTAGATGGCCTGAAATTATACCCTTACCTGATGCTACAGCTGAAACGGTAACGAAAGCTGTAGCACACTGCTGGTAAGGACAACGTGGATGCAGACACACTCACGAGTAGAAGAAGTAGAGTTTTCCTTGGACTTCTTTTCTTTGTCCTTCACAGCAATCGATCATTTCACTAGATGGCCTGAAATTATACCCTTACCTGATGCTACAGCTGAAACGGTAACGAAAGCTGTAGCACACTGCTGGTAAGGACAACGTGGATGCAGACACACTCACGAGTAGAAGAAGTAGAGTTTTCCTTGGACTTCTTTTCTTTGTCCTTCACAGCAATCGATCATTTCACTAGATGGCCTGAAATTATACCCTTACCTGATGCTACAGCTGAAACGTTAACGAAAGCTTTACTCACTGGCTGGGTATCGCGGTTCTAATGTCCGTCTTTAATAGTCACCGACCGCGGCCGTAAATTTGAGTCCGCTCTCTTGTCAAATTCAATAGGATTCCACCATAAGAAGACCACTGCTTACCACCCGCAATGTAATGGCGCCATAGAAAGATTCCATCGTCAGCTAAAAACCTCTATCAATTTGTCACAGTAACGAAAACTCAATGGAAGTACTGCCATTCGTCCTACTCGGGATAAAAAGTGCCTACAAGGATGACCTAAAAACAAGCGCAGCCGAACTAGTCTGCGGAGAGCCACTTCGCCTACCTGGTGAATTTTGTCAAATCGCCAACGACCTTAAACCAGTACCTGCTTCAAGACACACACGACAATTCATCTTCGTCTACAAAGATCTTGCTATGCTGCGGTGAACTAAGCCGGTCGCCAGTCGAGGCATCAACACCGAGACGAACGCGTCGCTCTGCACTCCACCGCTCGCGTAAACTCACCACGATTAACCGTGCAGCAGCTATAGACTAATTGTTCCGTATCAAAAAGGAATAACGGCAAGAAAAAAAAGAATCCTTTCATATAAAATTATAATTTGCGTAATTACTGGTGGTAGGACCTCTTGTGAGTCCGTACGGGTAGGTACCACCGCCCCGCCTATTTCTGCCGTGAAGCAGTAATGCGTTTCGGTTGGAAGGGTGGGGCAACCGTTGTAACTATACTGAGACCTAAGAACTTCTATCTCAAGGGGTGTGGCGCATTTACGTTGTAGATGTCTATGAGTTCCAGTAACCACTTAACACCAGGTGGGCTGTGAGCTCGTCCACACATATGGGCAATAAAAAAATAAAAAAAAATATTGTCATTCGTGCTGTTATGCGGGGTCTCCCGATTAGGTTTTTAAAAAAGAAATTTGAAAAGATGTTTCACTTTTATTACTTAAATTACATAAACAATTAAACTATACAAAGGAAACGAATCGAGATGGTCGGTGAGCGAAGTACATGTGTTTTTTTGTTATCTTTTTTGCTCAATCCTTTCATACTTTAGTTTTCTTAGTGATTCTGATTTAAGTGATAAAATACATATATGAATATTTATGTAATTCAGTTATTTGTATTGTCTGTAATTTGTTTTTTTTTTGTGTGTGTAAGGTAAAGGTAAGTTAGCAATTAATTTTATTTTTAAGTAAGGGTAGTTATTTATTGTTATTATATAAAATAAGGTGCGTGAATCCCAAACATGGAATTGGACGAGGTAGATCATAGTCCAGATCCGGAACCCCCCCCCCCCCCGGCCTGTGAGGAACGCAAAATTAGAAAGATAATCCAAGACCAAATTGACTCAGTAGACTCCCAAGAGGTTTTACCAACTACACTTTTAACTTCCCCTCATGGTGTTGCAGCATATGAGACAGTAATTTCCACATTTTAGACAAAAGGAATCTACCACCAAAAAATCTATGTTACTTATTAAGAAATTANTCCCCTCATGGTGTTGCAGCATATGAGACAGTAATTTCCACATTTTAGACAAAAGGAATCTACCACCAAAAAATCTATGTTACTTATTAAGAAATTAATAAAGAAACCTAAGCCTTCCCATGGCCCATCTTCTCAGTCCCTAAAAAAAGCCCTCTCCAACTCCAATATTAACCAAATTAGTCAGTCTAGTCCTTCTACTAGCTTTCATACAAATACTACCAGTGAGAAAAATTTAACTTCACAAAGCATCTCAAATGTTCGCACTGCGTATTCTTCCGTAGATTGTGGCCCCTACATAGTTTATGTGGAGCTGTTAGAAAGCTCTTCTAATGCTGGTGCCACGATTCACCCGATTAAATTTGGCTCTTTTCTGTCCAAAAACAAAATTTCTAATACTCTAGATAATGGCATTAAAAAAATTGGCCACATCAATTTGACTAACGTAATTTAGAAGCTGGTGCAAAGCGGTTACATAAAGATAAAAGCGTAAGGCATGGCGAAATTTCTGTTCCTCTCTTTCCTCAGAAACTCCATCATCGGTTATTTGGAAGAATATGAAAAAATTTAGATGTTTACGTGCACCAGACAATCTAAACAATCTTTCAACTGCTTGGGTGGATCAATTTTTAAACAACTAGCTCCCCCAACTGTTCCATCCTCTGATTTAATACCGTTAGATTTTTTTCTACCTAACCAGTCAATTCCTAACCAATATTCACTAATATAAATTCTAGTAATTTTTTAGATTCTGAATTTTCTATCTCTGAATTAAATGTAATACTGAACAAACTAAAAGATTCTGCCCCTAGCCCTGATGGAATTCCTTATTCTTTTATTTGTAAGGCGAAAAAGTCAGCACACCTCTGTCTTCTTAATTTGTTAAACCTAATATATAGCATTGGTACTGTACCAACAAAATGGAAACATCAAATAATCATTCCTATCTCTAAACTAGGTAAGGACCCATCAGATCCAACATCATATTGGATCATAGCCCTCTCTTCTACCTTTCCTAAAATCTTGGAACATTTGATTAAAAACAGGTTAGAATGGTTTTTGGAACATAATGGTCTTTTAGCAAACTCTCAATACGCTTTCAGAAAAGGCAGAATGATTCAGGACAATCATGCTATATTCACCACTGATATACACTTGGCGTTCAGTAGGGGGGAGTCTCTGGTGGCAGGGTTCCTGGACATCTCAGCAGCCTATGACTCTGTAAATCTTGTCCTCCTTAGGAAAAAACTTTCCCAGTTAAGGATTGCCGGCAAGATGTCAAACTTAGTTTTAATTTTTTTTATTAGGCAGAACAATAGAACTGAGATTTCCTGGTATTCATGTTACTGAGTGATATGCATCGATTATCTCAGTAATTCTCTGAAAAGGAAGAAACGTCATACTTATAAAAGGTGTCTTCACGAAAGGACGAATTTCTTTTGAAAGCGTCGTCTCCTACGAGCTCTTGCAAGAGGTTCCGTGGGACCTTCATGGACATATGCGCCTAAGGATTCTGAATCAGAAATATCCAAGCTGTCCATTCTATTAGGGTCACTGCGAAACTGATAAATGATACCGACTGCATCGTGCAGAGTATCTTTTCCAGTGGCTGTAACGAAAAAACGGTCAAAATTATCGAAAGCTACGTATGTAATTAGTCCATCAACTCTGCTAATACCGGCAAGTATAACATTTTTGGTAATTCGTAAGCGACATCTCTGCATCGATTCTTTTTCAACTAATTTAGCTATTTCAAAAACTAATCGTGATGAGTCCATGTCATACTGATAGACCATTTTCCTTTTTGTAGGTCCCAAGGATGACTCTAAGTAACTCGATCGCCAAAAGCTTTTATAATTTTATTTTCTAAATTTTCAGCACGTTTTCTTGTGCAATGATTTATATTATTCGATATTCTTGAGCAATGATTTATATTGAGATAACAAATCAGTGAGATACATAATGCGATTTTTCTCAATAATTTCCGCCATTGCACGGAATGCTGACTGATGAAAATGACGGTTTTGGTGCCAATATCTTGGCTCTGAGTGTTCCTCACATTGCCGTTACAAGTTGAATGATAAGCAACAGATTGAGGGCTTTCTAGTTTCGTTAATAGCTTCGAGTCATTTAATTTTACGGCCATTGATTTTATTGTTTCAACTGTTGCTTCAGATTGCGGAAACGTTACATAAAATCTTCTTTTACCAACTTTTTTCTCAACGTGATCACAGAAAAGGCAAGCTGACTCTTTGTTTTTAATAGATATAACAATCTACCAGCTGTCCAGTCATCGAGAAAGAGTAATCCAAGTAGATTATCATATCAACGATTATGGGCTATGTTCTTTTTAGCATTAGGTGGTCACTTCTCTCCAATGTACCAGCAATATTTCGGTGTAATATGTAATAACGTCGGGGTCACTATTTTTGTTGATGATAATGGCGAGTTTAGAAAAACCACGCATGACAGTAAATTTATATCATTTTCATTATTTGTAAGGTAATGTAAAGATAATTTGTAAGACAAGTTTAAATTTATAAACCCCTTTGATGGATCACGGGAAAAGCTAACATATTTTTTCCTAACAGATTGTGAAATCGCAATCGATCTTAGCTCAGAGCTCTAAATTTATTCTTTTCCAACTTGAAGGAAAAGCCGAAGTTGCGTGATGCACCATCCATCAGATTTTGACTCATGGGATCAATTAAGTGATTTCCTTAAAATACAACTTTGAGAACGAAAACATATATATAACACAACATATACTCACTTTCGGACCGATTTACAAAAATGTCGCCAACAAACTACCGAATCAGTTACTCAATTCCCGTTATGCCTAGAGACATCTTTCCTTATTCCGATTCAGGCACCCGCCGCGCGCTGACGTGCCCATCGACCGTTCGATCGCCCGACCTCGGTTCGGAGCACATCTGGCGTCCAAGTGTTTTCTCGGAAGTGACTACCTGTGTTAATTGCGTCGCATCGCCATCTGTGAGCGGGCGGACCCCTAAATTCCTAGAATTCGTTCGGTAACTTAGTGGCTCGTTTGCAAGCAGACGACTGTGTGCTGTAATTAATTGCGATTATTATAACTTTGGGGCCTCGCCGTAAGACGAGTGTGCTTAAAGTCCCGGGGTAGCCCCCCCTGGGCACGTGATAATGGAGTCCACGATCGACCTGTTTGCGGAATTCCTCCGCCTGAGGTACCCGTCGTTATCGTCGGAATTTTTAGAATTTAAGACCAATCACGCCGCGAACTCGCTCGCGGCCTCCGTCGCACCCGCCGCTCCCGTGTCCCCGATACTCGCGAGCAAAACTCCTGCGCCGACCGTTGCGGCCTCGGTTCCAGTCCTGTGTTCGTCCGTAACAAACGTCGCGGCCGCGTCGGCCAGTGCGTCCACCCGATCTTCCGTGGCCTATGTCGCACCTGCCGCCCCCGCCTGCAAGTCGCCCGCGCCCTCCTCATCCGACATAGAAGTCGACCCTTGCTCCGCCGCCCCGACTGATGGATTCACAGTAGTCCAAAAAGGTAAAAAGCGCGCTGCGGAAGCCCGAGCTCCCGCGGCCGCTAAAGTAAGCAAAGCCGCGAACGCGTCGCGTTCCCGCCCTCCAACCCCCGTCGCTCCCGCTGTCCGTGCCACACCGTTGCCGCGTTCGGTGGCGCAATCTAAAACTCAGACCCCTCCCCCGGTTATCCTTCAAGAGAAGGCAGCTTGGGACCGAGATTCCCTGGCCCTTAAGGCCAAAAATATTAATTTTGCCGGCGCCCGTAATCTCGCCAACGGGATTCAAATAAAAGTAACGACACCCGACGACCATAGGGCCCTCTCAAGTTCGAAAGGAGCGTATAAGTTTCCACACTTATACGCTCCAGGAGGAGCGCGAACTCCGCGTTGTCATACGTGGAATCCCGAAGGAGCTAGATGCCGATCTCGTCAAGGCCGATCTGATAGAACAAGGCCTACCAGTAAATTCCGTGCACCGCATGCACACCGGCCGCGGTAGGGAGCCATACAATATGGTTCTAGTCGCCCTCCAGCCTACCCCCGAGGGTAAGCAAATTTTTAACATTCGGACCGTCTGTAGGCTCTCCGGTATTGCCGTCAAAGTCCCCCATAAAAAAGGCACTCCTAGTCAGTGCCATAACTGCCAACTGTACGGGCACTCTTCCCGTAACTGTCACGCGCGCCCCCGATGTGTTAAGTGGGCGATCACGCCACGGCCCTTTGTACTCGCGACCAGAAAACCGCCACTGAACCACCTAGCTGTGTCCTGTGCCGAACACAAGGTCACCCCGCGAACTACCGTGGATGCCCCCGAGCTCCAAAAATAAATCGCCGCGTCGCCCGTCAAAACCGCCTCCGAGTTTCCGACCCAGATATCAAAGCCACGGTACCCTCTGTGCCGAAGGCTAAGCCTGTTTTCGTGCCGGCGTCGGTGCCCAGCGTCTCGGCTTGGGCTAAACCGTTGCCGTACACGTACACGGCTACAACTCTCTCCCCCGCGACTCGTCCCACCCCCGCGACCTGCCCTCCGACCGTGTCCGAAAATCTCGCTCTAGCGATCGACTTTTTTCAGTCGATCAACTTTGAGCGTGTTAACGCTTTGGGTGACGCCATTCGCGCCGCCTCCACTGCACAACATTTCATCGCCGTTGTGCAAGAATACGCTGACGTATACGCGTCGTTAAATACGTATGTCCTCCCCTCACTCCGCCGGTAATCAATGGCGTACATTAGTAGAATAAAACCCCTATCCGTAACGATAGGATTTTTTAACGCTTACGGTCTCGCAAATCAACGTGATCAGGTTTGTGATTTTTTGCGTGACCATCAAATTGACATTTTCTTAGTGCAGGAGACCCTACTTAAGCCCGCGCGTCGCGACCCTAAAATCGCGAACTATGGTTAGGAACGACAGGCTCTCTGCTCGTGGTGGTGGTACCGTTATTTACTATAGAAGAGCCCTGCATTGCGTCCCGCTCGATCCTCCCGCGCTCGCTAACATCGAAGCATCAGTGTGCCGAATCTCACTGACGGGACACGAGCCGATCGTTATCGCGTCCGTTTATCTTCCACCGGATAAGATCATTCTAAGCAGTGATATCGAGGCGCTGCTCGGCATGGGGAGCTCTGTCATTCTGGCGGGCGACCTAAATTGTAAACACATCAGGTGGAACTCACACACCACAACTCCGTATGGCAGGCGGCTTGACGCGTTAGTCGACGATCTCGCCTTCGATATCGTCGCTCCGCTAACCCCGACTCACTGCCCGCTAAATATCGCGCATAGCCCGGATATACTCGACATAGCGTTATTAAAAAAACGTAACTCTGCGCTTACACTCGATCGAAGTAGTTTCAGAGTTAGATTCAGACCACCGTCCTGTCGTTATGAAGCTGGGTCGCGCTCCCGATTCCGTTCCCGTCACGAGGACTGTGGTGGATTGGCACAGGCTGGGCATCAGCCTGGCTGAATCTGATCCACCATCGCTTCCGTTTAGCCCGAACTCTACCCCGTCCCCTCAGGATATCGCTGAAGCCATAGACATCGTAACGTCACACATCACCTCGACATTAGATAGGTCATCGAAGCAAGTTGTGGCGGAGGACTTCCTTCACCACTTCGGATTGCCCGACGATATTAGGGAGCTCCTTAGAGCTAAGAACGCCTCGATCCGTGCCTACGATAGGTATCCTACCGCGGAAAATCGTATTCGAATGCGTGCCCTACAACGCGACGTAAAGTCTCGCATCACCGAAGTCCGAGATGTCAGATGGTCTGATTTCTTAGAAGGACTCGCGCCCTCCCAAAGGTCTTACTACCGCTTAGCTCGTGCTCTCAAATCGGATACGGTAGTAACTATGCCCCCCCTCGTAGGCCCCTCAGGCCGACTCGCGGCGTTCGATGATGACGAAAAAGCAGAGCTGCTGGCCGATACATTGCAAACCCAGTGCACGCCCATCACTCAATCTGTGGACCCTGTTCATGTAGAATTAGTAGACAGTGAGGTAGAACGCAGAGCCTCCTTGCCACCCTCGGATGCGTTACCACCCGTCACCCCGATGGAAGTTAAAGACTTGATCAAAGACCTACGTCCTCGCAAGGCTCCCGGTTCCGACGGTATATCTAACCGCGTTATTAAGCTTCTACCCGTCCAACTCNTAGAACGCAGAGCCTCCTTGCCACCCTCGGATGCGTTACCACCCGTCACCCCGATGGAAGTTAAAGACTTGATCAAAGACCTACGTCCTCGCAAGGCTCCCGGTTCCGACGGTATATCTAACCGCGTTATTAAGCTTCTACCCGTCCAACTCATCGTGATGTTGGCATCTATTTTCAATGCCGCTATGGCGAACTGTATCTTTCCCGCGATGTGGAAAGAAGCGGACGTTATCGGCATACATAAACCCGGTAAACCAAAAAATCATCCGACGAGCTACCGCCCGATTAGCCTCCTCATGTCTCTAGGCAAACTGTATGAGCGTCTACTCTACAAACGCCTCAGAGACTTCGTCTCATCCAAGGGCATTCTCATCGATGAACAATTCGGATTCCGTGCAAATCACTCATGCGTACAACAGGTGCACCGCCTCACGGAGCACATTCTCGTAGGACTTAACCGACCAAAACCGATCTACACGGGAGCTCTATTCTTCGACGTCGCAAAAGCGTTCGACAAAGTCTAGCACAACGGTTTGATTTTCAAACTTTTCAACATGGGCGTACCGGACAGTCTCGTGCTCATCATACGGGACTTCTTGTCTAACAGCTCTTTTCGATATCGAGTAGAGGGAACCCGCTCCTCCCCGCGACCACTCACGGCTGGAGTCCCGCAAGGCTCCGTTCTTTCTCCGCTCCTATTTAGTTTATTTGTCAATGATATTCCCCGGTCACCGCCGACCCAGCTAGCCTTATTCGCTGACGACACAACCGTTTACTACTCAAGTAGAAACAAGTCCCTAATGGCGAGTAAACTCCAGAGTGCAGCGTTAACCCTCGGACAGTGGTTCCAAAAATGGCGCATAGACATCAACCCAGCGAAAAGCACAGCAGTGTTATTTCAAAGGGGAAACTCACCGCTTATTTCCCCCCGCATTAGGAGGAGAAATATCACACCCCCGATCACCCTCTTCGGCCAACCTATACCCTGGGCCAGGAAGGTCAAGTACTTGGGAGTCACCCTGGATGCATCCATGACATTCCGCCCGCATATAAAAACAGTCCGCGACCGTGCCGCATTTATTCTCGGCAGACTCTATCTCATGATCTGTAAGCGGAGTAAAATGTCCCTTCGGAACAAGGTGACACTTTACAAAACTTGCATAAGGCCCGTCATGACTTACGCGAGTGTGGTGGTCGCTCACGCGGCCCGCACACACATAGACACCCTTCAATCCCTACAATCCCGCTTTTGCAGGTTAGCCGTCGGGGCTCCGTGGTTCGTGAGGAACATCGACTTACACGATGATGGGCCTCGAATCAATTCGGAAATACATGTAGTCAGCGTCGGAACGATACTTCGATAAGGCTATGCGTCATGATAATCGCCTTATCGTTGCCGCCGCCGACTACTTCCCGAATCCTGATCATGCAGGAGCCAGTCACCGTCGACGCCCTAGACACGTCCTTACGGATCCATCAGATCCAATAACCTTTGCATTAGATGCCTTCAGCTCTAATACTAAGAGCAGGCTTAGGGACCCCGGTAACCGTACTCGTCGAACTCGACAAAGAGGTCGACGTGCAACCTAACCCATGCATCAGCCCGCTGAGTTTCTCGCCGGATCTTCTTAGTGGGCCGCGATTCCGATCCGGTAGTAGATTCATTCGCGAAGCAATTGCTCTTGAGTTGTTAGGTCTCCTTCGGAGGCGCTCAGGCAATTGTTAGCAAATCCCACCCCTCCTGGCTGAGCCTTTGCTCGCCCACCTGTCCTGGTGAAGCTGGAAAGGCCTCCGGGCCACCAGTAATCTTTCAATCATAAAAAAAAGACATCTTTCCAAATTATTAACAAAAATAACCTTATCAAACAAAAAAGACAATGAATTAGTCGGTCGTTAAGCAGTCTAGCCCTCCATACTTTCTAATCGGGTTGAAACCGAATATCTCAAATATCGTTCGGTGTAAAAACCCCCAAAACTGTAATGAAGCTGTAAACTTTGCGGTTTCCGAGAAAAAAATTCTGTAATCTATACTAATATTATAAAGAGGAAAGATTTGTTTGTTTGTTTGTTTCGAATAGGCTCCGAAACTACTGGACCGATTTGAAAAATTCTTTTTCCATTAGAAGCCGACATTGTCCCTGATGAACATAGGCTACTTTTTTTTATTTTTATTTTTTTGTTTTTTTTTGTTTCATGGGTTTTTTTATGTTTCCGAAGCGAAGCGAGGGCGGGTCGCTAGTAATTCATAAATAGGAGACCTATTTATTTGAACGAACCAAGTAATTCAAGACCTAGAAAATTTTACAAAACCGAAAATACAATTCCGGCCATCAAAGTAGATACCGCATGCTTACCCCCTGTTCTGTCGTAATTGCAAGATCAGTGGCCATGTCATTGAAAACTGCCGAAAAAAGGAGTACAACAATAATAAGCGTTATGATGTTACACAAAACAAGTCAATCAAAAACCGCGTCAATTTCGTAGAAGGTGAAGACACGATTGACCAATCCTGATTAGTCAGTGAAGAAGGGGATCTATTCTTCGAGGCAGAGGAGGCGAGCTTGGAGCCCCAAAATATTAGGGAGCCCAGGTTTCCTAAACATAACCGTCCTAGGGTTAATTATAGACAGTTTTATTAAATGTGTAGCTTGTAATTTTGTTTGTCTTAATAGTGTTAATGTGTCTTAATAGTTAATGTGTCTTGAACTTACATTAATGTTGTGTTAGCGTGAATGGGGACAAGTGATACTCAAGACGGTCAGTGACACACTAACATTTATTACAAACATAACATTTCCTCCCTTAACAATTCAAAGGTACTAGAAACAATTATATATAATTAAACAATTACATCCTATAAACAATTTAGTAGAACTGTTTATAATTAACCTTAGGACGGTTACGTTTAGGAAACCTGGGCTCCCTAATATTTTGAGGCTCCAAGCTCGCCTCCTCTGCCTCGAAGAACAGATCTCCCTCTTCAGACTCTTCAGACTGTGCGGGTCGACGCACTCCTCGCGTGACAGTTACGTGGCTCGGTTCTGGTGACTCCTGATTCGGCTGATTGTCACATTCGCTAGAGATTGCTGTACGGCGGCTCTCCTCATTCCCCTCCGCACTCGTACTCTCTCCGTCGTGTGTGTGAAGTTCGATGCCGCTACTATCTTCACAAGGCGATGACATCGACTCCGGCGCCGGACTAGCAGCGGTTGAAGCAATCGAACTGCTTAAGTCAACGTCCCAGGGTTGACTGACACCATGGTTAGTTTTGCACGAATAGAGCTGCTCAGAGTGCCTCTTCAACTGCATTGAAGTTTTAAAATCTTTTACAATATATACGTTTTTACCAATTCTCTTTACTATCACACCTTTACACCACGTATATTTATTATTACTAAGATATTTTTTGTACATAATCGCTTGACCTTGTTCGAAATTTCTAACTTCCCCTCCTTTCGTTTTACTTTGCGTACACTGTTTAGATGCAACATAATCAGTTAATGAAGCAGATGAAGGTGACGGCGGCGAACGCGGATTCATTAAATCTAAACGTGATCTTAATTTGCGACCAAACACTAACTGTGCCGGAGACATTCCTGTTGTCGAGTGAATTGAGTTTCTATAATCGAAAACGTATTTGTATAGTCGCAGTTTATTTTCCCTAGCATTTGTACTACTCAACAAACAAGTTTTGATTCCCTTTTTTGTATTTTTTACATAAGCTTCGGCTTGTCCGTTACTTGCCGGATGGTATGCAGGCGAAGTTATGTGAGATATACCGTTTAGTGTACAAAAACTAAGAAACTCCTGAGAACAAAAATTAGTGCCGTTATCTGTGACTACCGTATGAGGTAGTCCATATCTGGACATGTACTCATACATCTTTTCAATGACAGCACTAGTAGTTGTGGAAGCCATCTCGTACACCTCAAGCCACTTGGAGTACGCGTCTACTAGGACCAGGTACATCCGACCATCCAGCGGACCTAGAAAGTCTAGGTGTACACGGTAAAAGGGTTGCGGGGGGTATTCCCACGGGCACACAGGAGAGCGCCGCGGAGTCGGTCGTAGCTGCATACACACCTCACATGAACTAATCATATTTTCTAGGGCGTCGTCTAAGCCTGGAAACCAACATCGAGATCGAGCTTCAGCCTTTGTTTTAACTATGCCCATGTGTGAGGTATGCAACTCGGTTAAAATACGGTGACGCAAACTCCCTGGTATCACCACTTTATGACCCCTCATAACGCAACCATTTTCAACGGACAGTTGTAATCTACATAAGTAGTAAGGCTTAACTTCTGCGTTAATAACTTTTTTAGGCCATCCGTTTTGAATATATTTGATGACTTCACGTAATATTCTATCATTGCTGGTTGCGTTGCGTAATTCAGTCACCGATATCGGGAGTGCGCCTTGCACTACGAAGCAAACATAAGAGGCGCTGTCGAACGCATCGACATCGACCGCTCCCGCTCCGCGCCGCCCGGTAGACTCGCACGAGACAGATAGTCCGCACTATTATCTGCACTCTTCACGTACTCGATTACATAATTATAACCACCAAGAAAAATTGCGTATCTTTGAAGTCTGTTTGCCGAGACTTCTGGTATGCCTCGTTGTGGGCCAAATATCGAGAGCAGCGGTTTGTGGTCCGTCCTTAGTATAAATGGATTTGACCTGCCGTACAAATATTGATGAAATCGACGAACACCAAATATAATCGCGGTTGCTTCTTTTTGGATTTGTGAGTACCTTTTCTCGGCGTCGTTGAGTGTTCGCGAAGCGAAAGAGATAGGTTTTTCCTGGCCATCGGAACTCACCTGTGATAGAATAGCACCTAACCCATTGGGTGACGCGTCTACAGTGAGAATTATATTTGCATTAGGATTAAAATGGGCCAATACATTATCGGATGCTAACAATTTTTTTATTTCATTAAACGCTTTATCATGTAACTTATACCAACGCCACTTTGTTTCTTTTTTTAAGAAGTTCGTATAATGGCCCGAGAATACAAGATGCATTCGGTACAAAATTCCTATAATAATTTACTAAGCCTAAGAAAGATCGTAGTTGACTAACATTCGTAGGCGCCGGTGCCTTTAATATTGCTTCTATTTTATCGGGTGATTTCTTTAGCCCCTCTTAATTAATGGTAGACCCTAAATAATTAATCTCATCTTGAAAGAACTGACATTTAGACTTTTGTAGAACAAATCCTGCGTCTTGCAACCGTTGCAGGACCTGATGCAGTCTTTCAAAATGTTCAGAGTCATTGCGACCCGTTATAAGTACATCGTCCAATAAACACAGCGTGCCGTCCAGGCCCGCTAGCACTGTATCCATGGCTCGCTGGAAAATTGATGGCCCACTAGCTAACCCAAATACCAAACGCGTATACGCGAAGATCCCTTTATGCGTATTGATACAAGTTAACTTTTGGGATTCTTCATCCAGACAAAACTGTCCGTTGGCCATAGACAAATCTAATTTAGTAAATTTCTGACCTCCGTATAGTTTAGAAAACAACTCGTTTACGGTGGGCAACGGATACTGTTCCACAACTAACTGCTTGTTTATAGTAACAGAGTAGTCCGCGCAGATACGGACCGAACCGTCACGTTTCAGTACCGGGACTATTGGTGACGCGTAGTCGGAATGTTCGACTGGTCGGAGTACTCCCAGTCCCACTAAACGGTTTATCTCTTTTTCTACTTTTTCACGCAGTTGAAATTGCGCAATGAAGTCGCGGCCCAGTAAAGGCGGTCCACCATCGCGCACCACGTACACGTCGAGCTGGCGCGTGCGACCCCGCCACTCCACTAACAACTGAGCGCGACCGGCGCAACCTAACACGTCACCCGAGTAACTTAGTAATTTCTTATTTGTGCTTAATAAGGGAATGTTTTTAAAATGTTCGTTATACGTATCGTGGGACATGTAGACGCAGGAACGGAGGATATCCAAAGAGAATTCGTTTTACGGTATAATTTCGTATATTTTCGATTTTTTACAAAAAAGGTGTATAATTACGTATACCCTCGATTTTACAAAAAGAGGCTGTTAGTTCGTTACGTTCGAAAGTTATGAATAATATGAATGAAGTGACACAAATGACATAGAATGACGTTTTTGCTGTCAATGTGGTTTGACGTATGACGTTTATTGAATTTGTAGATGGCGCTTTCGTCGATGGCAACCATCATTAGCCAAAGGTATTTTATCCAGAACCACAATATGTATTGTTTCTGAATATACCGCCGGCCTTGGAAGAACCAGCTTCTTCCAAAGTGTGGCTTCGCTTTACTCGCCCTCTGTATGCTCCGGTTGAAGTGGAAGCGGACAAATCTTCGCAAACGAACGTCTTAAGATGCCAGTAGCAGTCCGAACATCAGCAACCCGAGACACGCCATCGTTGCCTGGGAACACCTTAATCACACGGCCGAGCTTCCATTTGAGTGGAGGTAGATTGTCGTCCTTTATCAAGACAAGCGTATCCAGAGCAATATCGCTTTGATTGGTCTTCCACTTCGTTCTCGTCTGCAATTCTACCACGTATTCCTTAGACCAGCGCTTCCAGAAATGTTGTCGCAGCTGTTCGATTCTGTGATAGCGTGTTAGCTGGGAATCCGTAGCCGCCGTTTAAGTCTTCGCATGCAGGAGCTGCCAGAGACGCACCGATCAGGAAGTGAGCTGGGGTCAGTGGAGAAAAGTCGTGTGGATCTGGTAGACATAGGGGATAGAGGACGGGAATTCAGGACGGCCTCGATTTGTGTTAAAACCGTGCTGAACTCCTCGTAAGTCAACCGAGCATTACCAACTATGCGCCAAAGGTACGCTGGCGTGGCGGCGTGGGTGGGCAATCCCCTCCCCCAAGTTGGCGCGAAGAGTACCGGCCTAACAGCCGCGCCCAAGGGCCGACAGGACGCTAATTCCGCCAACAGGCCTGTCGCGGGTGCGTTCCCTTTACTTCGTGGCGCGCCCAGCGGATCTGCTGTCATCATTGGCATCATTACAGCTGTATGCGGGAGACGGGCCCGCCCGGCTGAACCTGCCGAGGGAGGCACTCGTTGGAGACCAGCCGACGGCGGAAGAACTGGCGGCCGCCCAGCCGTCTCAGAGGAGATTATTCCAGGCCGGAAAACTGAAATACTTCAGGGGGGAGGATAGGATTTCTCGCCTCTGCGAAGCCCAGACACCCCCCCCCCTATGAACGAACAGATATCAGAGGGAGGATAAGGAGGCAAATCATGGCCCCTTAAAGGTCGAGCCCGGCCCGCCGCAAGTCGCAGCCCAGAGCTGCGGGATGAGTCGCGCCGGCCTAGCCCAGGCGGCCGTGCCGGCTGCAGGCCAGGAGCGAGCCGAAGCCGTGGGAGAAGCCGGCGGCGTCCCTGTTGTGGGCGCCGACGGTGTAGTGGGGGAACTGCTCCCCGACGCGGAGGAGGGCGCGGGGCAGGCGAGACGCAGGAGGTCGGTTGCAGCAGGGACAAACAACATCAACTGGCATACCTACAGCGACACTGTTCCTGTATACAGTGTTGGTGTGAATACTTGGGCTAACGAGGATGAGGTCGTGCCATACAGCTCCCTGTACAACCACGTCGCTGAAAGGATCACGGATCCTAACGCCACCGGCGCGCTGGGAGCCTTAGTAAAAGGGTCTACAATGAAGGATTCCGCCAGTGTCATCACCCTCGTAAAACACATGCAAAGAGGGAACGGCTCATACAAGGACGAGGCTCCCCTGGTCCGAGCGTATAACATGCTAAACGCAACAGCTGCTTCGGGGAGCCCACCTGACCCCATCGTCTACAGGTGGATGCGCAACTTCACCCCTACCGGCGACATACAGCTGGAAAACTTTCAGGGACAGGCAGTCGGGGGCTCGGTCATCGCTGTCCCACATGACATGTTCACAGAACACGTGTTCTTGAATTTCAACACCCCATTTCCGGGCATCGGAGGAGGGATGAATAATTTTTCCTTGGACAAGATGGCCGACACTTGGGTCGCTGTACCGGTCAGCAACGACCTGTTAAGAACGAAGGCTCTGATTCCTTATCTCTTGTCCTTCCTGACCAGCGGATATACAAACGGAACTGCAAATCATATAGTTCCCGGCCAGCTCAACAGCCCTCAACATGAGGGACAGCGTATGCGGATGGGGTCTTACAGGCTGTTTCCCCGCTCCAACTTAGCATACATCCCTGGGCCTATCCACGCCGTGCTGGTCCTAACAGACTGCACCACTTCGTCGGCCCCTGATTCCATCAACGGCGACGGATATCGGATCCCCGTGGCCAGCGCCTATCGCAGGGCCGATGATACCCATCCGCTCCCGGTTCCGACCCCCATTGACGGCCTAGTGGCGGGATGGTGGGTGCCGTTCCGGGCGGCTGCGGGTGGTTCCGATGTCATAACAGCAATAAACGAAATCGAGAGCAAACTAGCCATCGATGGCGTTGCAAAACGCGCAAGCAGTGTCGCGGCTGAGCTGCACGGCGCCCAGTACCCTCCACTCATGGTGCCCGCTGAAAACACAGCCTACCAGACGGACGTACCTTTACATGGGGCATGGGTTATGGACGGTGATCCACAGCCCCGCTTATACCCAAACTCTGAATATCACGCATCCCGCGCCATATCTGGAGGTGACACAGTAGAGACTCGCCGCTTAATGGTGGGATACAATTTTGGTGCCATCAGCCCATTGGCCCGACCGTACTCCGGCGCCGCCAATACGGAGGGAGTTGATTCGGTGGTCTCCCCTCAACACAGAGGCAGGAGGTGGACGACATATAGGCCTGCCGTGCACGCGCCAGCCATGACCCTAAAAACCATGGACTCAATGTCTCGTGTGGCAACATACCTGGGCCTAGTCATAACCGAGGACATCCAGAACGGTTTTACGTCCGCGGAGGGCACCAGAGGGTGGTTTCGAATGTTGAGTATGGCTCTCTCCCTGCAGACATCGGTCCTGTTCGCTCGATCGGACCTATCGTTGCGTGCCTGGGTGGGGTACGAAGCCGTCGCGGACGATCTGACCACCAGAAACACATACACCCAGCTCATACGAATGGCGACCAATGGATTGTGCGGTTACATCGACATTTTTTTTTTTTTTGGACCAAATGTAGACGCAGGAACGGAGGATATCCAAAGAGAATTCGTTTTACGGTATAATTTCGTATATTTTCGATTTTTTACAAAATTATGATCATGTAAATAAGAGGGTCCTGTCCACCATAATTGACAGTGAATTAGTGAATCAAGGTTTAAACCTCGAGAGCAGGTCAGCAGGATTATTCTTGCTATTTACATGTAACCATACTGAGTCGCCTGTCAATTCGTTTAATTCAGTTACACGATTTTGAACAAAGGTTTTTAATAAATGAGGTGACATGCGTATCCAGCCCATTACGATAGTCGAATCCGTCCAAAAACAAGTGTTAGTAAATGATAACTTTAGCGAATTAATTATTTTCTTATAAAGCCTAGCTCCCAGTAGGGCACCACATAATTCAAGTCGTGGAATGCTTATTGTTTTTAAAGGTGCGACCCTACTTTTAGCACATAGCAATCGAACAGTAATTTCTGTATTCAAATTATAAGTACGTATATATGCACATGCTCCATAGCATTCTGGGATGCATCCGTAAATATGTGTAATTCTATAAACTGGGTGTTTGAACCTCTAATTTGCCGAGGTATACGCAATTCGTTTAAATGAGTTAATGTTTTAATAAAATTACTCCAAGTCATGGCGATTTCTTGTGATACAGGAGTATCCCAGTCTATTTTACAAAGCCATAATTTCTGCAACAATATTTTAGGTATTATTACAGCTGGCGCTAGAATTCCTAACGGGTCGTAAATTTGCGAGATCACTGATAGAATCATTCGTTTAGTTAAATTTGAAGTATTAAGGTTAGTGTTAA
This sequence comes from Bombyx mandarina, assembly GCF_003987935.1. Next base: position 2,185 of record NW_021011685.1, on the reverse strand, counting down.
TTTGTGAAGTAAAATAAAGTTGATCGTTGTCATTATACCAACCCAATCCGAGAGTTTTACTTTGTGCTAAGCCGTCATTAAACCTTTCTTTGTTATTTCGCATAGGATCAAAATTAAAGGTCCACTTGCGTAAAGCAAAACATCCAGACTGCAAAATATGCATTGTTTTTTCACAAATTTCCAGAAGTATGTCATAGTCGTCATGCCCGGTGATCAGGTCGTCGACAAACATATCCTCATTGATAACACGAGAGATGACGTCATCGTCACATTGTAATGCCAATTGCCTAATGCAACGCATGCTTAAGTAGGGTGCGGAGGCGGTTCCGTAAGTAACTGTATTTAATTGATAAACGCTTAATGCATCAGTAGGTTTTTCACGCCATAGAATATACTGAAGTGATCTTTGGTCTTGTTGAATTAAAATCTGCCTGAATAGCTTTTCAACATCCGCGCACGCTACATACCTATACTGTCTAAAACGCAACAGAATCGAATAAATGTCGTTTTGAAGAGCAGGACCTGGCAATTGAATGTCGTTTAATGATTTTTGTGACGTAGTCTTCGCACTGCCGTCAAAAACCACGCGAAGTTTACTAGTAGTACTACTCTCTTTATAAACTCCATGATGAGGTAAGAAAAAATTTGGACTATCATATTTTTCTACGCGAGTCATATGACCGAGAACTTCGTATTCTTTCATAAATTTATTATACATATCTCTAAAAATTGGCAAACGTTCAAGTTTCCTTTCAAGTGCTAAAAAACGTTTATTAGCTACTGAATAGGAGTCCCCTAGAAAATCAGCTGATTCCCGTAACGGTATGCGAACTGAAAATCTACCTTCTTTTTCGCGTTTTGTCGTATTAATAAATAATTCTTCGCATTTATTTTCGTCTTGTGTCAAAATATTCTTTGACACAGATAAATCTTCTATTTCCTAGAACTTACGAAGTTGTAAATCTAACGAATGACTAAAATTACATTGAACTTCGTTTATATTCGAATGGTTAGAGTAGATAGGACCAGAAACCACCCAACCTAACTTCGTATTTAATAAAAATGGACCTGAAGGTAAACGGATCCTATCCTGTTCCAAAAGATCCCAAAATATATCAGCACCGAGTAATAAATCTATGTCTGATGATACATCGAAAGTGGGATCTGCTAGTTGTATATTATCGGGGATATTTAAATGTTCGAGTGAAATGTTTGTCATAGGCAAACTTGAGGTTATTTGAGGTAAAACTAAACAAGATATTCGTTTATTAAAATTGCTTGTTTTAGAACGCATAGAAATAACACATGATTTATTCGTATGTGTGAGATGTTGACCCACACCTGCTATTCGAACAGTGGACTGTGTAAAATTCGTATTTAATCGTTTAGCTAATTTTTCCGATATTAAGCTATGCGTGGGTCCGTTGTCTAACAGAGCACGGGCGACATGATATCGATTATTTTGATCCGCTAGTTCAACCAAAGCAGTTGAAAGTACCACTTGGTTAAAATATGAGCTCCTACCGTCCGTATTATTATTTATCGCATCGGCACGGTAAGCCGCTGAATCATAGCCGAGAAAGTAGGAGCGCATGCCGTAGTGCACACATTCGTATTGCTGCTACTTTCGCTATGTTCGTCTAAATGTAATAAACTATTATGTTTTCGTTTGCACTGCTGGCAAGGGCCGAATATACAATCTTGAATTGAATGCCCTGGGCGCAAGCAATTGACACATAACTTATAATCGTTTACTAATTTTATTCTATCCGTAATTGATAAATTTAAAAACTTAATGCATGTAAACAACTTATGATTATTGTTACACATCATAACACAGTTGCGCTTTGTTTTATCTATGTTTTTATTTTTATTAGAGAAATATTTAGTATTGTTAGATACATAGCTATAAACTTGGTTATGTTTAGTTTCGTTTATATTCGATTGATTGGACCTAAACTGTGGCTTGGAATGAGTGACATTAATCATTTCTAACATATCTGCCCTATATTTCTCAGAAAGGTCATTAAGATAGATCTTCTAGCTTCAATCTATTTGGCTGAGACATAAGGGAACCTTTGTGGTTCTCCCACTCACGATCAGTAACAGAATCTAATTTCGTTACGACTAAATATATGATTAATGTGTCCCATGACTCGGTAGGTTCGTCTAATGATTTTAGAGC